>JANIJG010005069.1:0-15007 GCA_024611175.1 Megaceryle torquata | reverse complement strand
AGGGGCAATGGTCACAAACTGGAACACAGGTAGTTTCACCTCAACATGAGGAAAATCTTCTTTACTGTGAGGGTGACAGAGCACTGGAACAGGCTGCCCAGGGAGGTTGTAGAGTCTCCTTCTCTAGAGACTTTCAAAACCCACCTGGATATGCTCCTGTACAGCATGCTCTAGGTGATCCTGCTCTGGCAGGGGGATTTGACTAAATGATCTCCTGAGGTTCCTTCCAATCTCTATCATTCCGTGACTCTGTGAGAGATCCCTTCTAGTCCTGTCTCTAAGCATTGACATATATAGCCTGGCTGATGGCATTTTCCAAAGGAAAATTTACAGGAAGAACAAAAAAGTAATCAGCAGTATAAAGAAAAGATGCTAAAAATTATGGGAAAGTCACAGGTGAGAAGAGAGGACATGAAAAGAAACCTCACACCCTCTGTCATGCATATTTTGCATTAAGAAGAGAAAATTGTTATGAAGTCAACCTGAACAGAGTTACACGAGGGAGGTATATCTGACAACACTGGGAGAGATACTTTTCTCGTGCTCCCAGGTGCAGCTCCACTGACACAACAGGGCCAAGTTCAGATCTTCAGGCATACCAGCAAAGCCAGTACATATATGCACTTTAGGTGAAAAAAAGGCAGTGAAGAATTAAGAATAAGATATAGCTGACTAATCTTTCTCACCTGCTCGAGCATATCTTTTGCTAGGTCTTCCTGTTCATCCATCTTCAAGATTGCTTGTCTTATTTCTTCATTAGACAGCTTCAGCCTTTCAATAGTATCAACATTGTACCATTAGTGCAAAGTTTAAGTGACTCTGACAATTCAGAAAATAAGAAGCCTGAGAAGTTGCACTAAAAAGGCAGAAAAGAACCATGGGAAGCTCTACTTTGAAGCTGCTCATCTAGAGTATTCAGCAAGGTAAATGAATCAGTTCCAAAGGCAGAGGCTTTACAGATCATATGTTTTTATCCTCTTCAGCTAATCAAACAAAACATCAAAAATTACATGGTGATTAAGAACAATCAGGTCCTCATAGATAAGTGCTTCCACCTTTCCCCATATCAGATACCTCCCTCATCAAGTTCTTTTGCTATAGTAAAACCCCCCAAGTTCATGTGACTTGTGACTGTGAGCCCATGTAACACTCCACTATTAAAGCATCTCCCTGAGTAACAAGTAATGGGACTGATTTTTCCCTTACAGATCTGAGAAGAGTTTCTTTTAAGAAGACTGGTTTTGCTAGGTAAGTTCATTCTGCCTGCAGTCACAGCTGAAGAACGGATTGACAGCATCTATGTATCCATGTTTCTTATCCAATATGAAACAAGCTCTGAAAAAAAGAGCTTATTAATATAATCCAAGGTATTAAAATTATACTTTTCTCTCCACCTGCTCCTTCCTGTTCATCCATGTGCAATGAGTAGGGGTCATCAGTTACAAAGAAACACAGAATAAATAAAAAAACTCTCAAGGTCTCCACTTGAAATCCAGGGAAGACCAGGAGGAGTCAAAATTTGTGATCATTGAGAGCTTGTTTGATAGATCACAAGGAATCAACTTGGTGGTTCTCAGTGCAGATGTCAATGAAGAAATGCACAAGTGACAAATTCTACCCCACCACCAACTCATGGCATCCTTATTAGTCACTTCAGGAGAACAGGGGAGGATCAAATGAACCTGAAAGGAAAGTCTATCCACAAGAAAAATCTCAATTTTGGGACTGAAATAGCAAAGTGTGAAAAGAAATATTTGAGGAGTGAAGTCTGCAGTCTTCATGGACCTTCTACAATCAATATAATTAATTAACAGCAGAAAGAGAAAATGCACATATAAATGAGAGGCAGGCTGATGTATGAGGCAGAATGTTTTTGTCTTCAGTACTAAAAAATTCCATGTTGAAATTTCACATTCCTATGGCCATTTGGATAGCATCATATTTTTGGAACTAGGTAAAAGCAAAAGAAAGAGCTTTATTTTTACAGACAGGAAATATTACTAAATCTAAGAAACTTAAAACATTTTAATATTGCCCAATATAACCAACAGCTGGAAAGTAAAATATGAATCAGCAGACATTCAAAAGCTTTTAAATATTACACCTCTAAACTAATTGCTCTCACTCTGTTCCTAGCTGGTCATTGTGTCTACTTTTGACAAGGAGGGCAAAGTGATACTAGCTAAGAAAGATAAAGCTACTGGATTTCCAGAAAACCTACATAACTGGGCCATGCTTGGGTGAGATGTAAGGATTAGAAGTTTTACAATGAAAAAGGCTGGAAACGTTTTACTTTAGGTCATCAGTTTGACTCAGGATCAAAACAACAAACCTCAGTACATAGGGTTCTGAATAAATCTCTAGAGTGTCAATCAGAAAACTGAAAGGTTTCTTTTGGCTTTAATAATCCTGAATTGTGAAGACCATGGTTGTGTGACCCTGAATTGGTCAAGCCCCGTGACCACATGAGGGCTGAGAAGCATAGCAGTGGGTGCGGGCCTGGCTCCTAGCAGACACATACACATATGCACAGACAAACTGGTGCCTGAAGTTTTTAAAATGCTCCATTTTGTTCCTTAGTTTTCCTTTAGAGAACACCTCTACATTTTCCAGAATCTGGAGTCTCTACAGGAGCTATGCCTTCTAACACAGGCGCAGTCTGTCAGATGGGATGCAATAAACCAACACATGAACACCAGGGTGGGGGTGTTTCGTTGCTCCTTTCACCCAGGATAAAAAGAACAAGGGCAAGTTTCATGGGTTTGCAATTACTACACCTCATTACACAGTGCAACGATCTCTGTGTGTGTTTGGGGATGCAGATACAGGACCAAATAAACAGGTGTGAGGTACACAACAGAAGGTGTAGTATTATTGCTAATCTTGCTATTCTGGGCAGGAGCCTGAGGACTTCAGACTCCAAGGTCCTCTGTTTGCTGCCATTCATCAGCACAAAATACACTTGAAAACATCTTCTGTTCAAAAATAATTGAAGCCCCAAGGACAGAGAGTTACACAAACACTTTGATTTCTTGGATGAGTCTGTGCCCTGCCATCAGCTGGAAAACATCTGGCTTGAATGGTTTAGCCCACAGAAGAAAGCAGCAGAAAGCCTGCCAGCCCCCTGCCGAGAAGCAGTTTAACTTGGTCACTTACAGGCCTGTAAAGGGGTCACAGTGCCTGCAGGTGTGCATCCCAGATTATTACCAATCCAATTACAAGTACAGAAGGATTTACAGCAAAACAAATTTACTCTTCCAATGTGGGCTTGTTTCTCTTCTGGGGAAGGCCACATTTCAAAAGCTGTAAGCATCAACAGCACAAAGCAGGGATCTTCCCACTTAGAAACTGGCCAAAGAATTGTTAATCAAGTGATTCCTTTTGTATTTTCAAAACCTATACCCAGCCATGCAGTAGATCTTAAAGATGGCCAGCAGTAATGTGAAACAGATGTGCTGCTTTTAAACAGAAACAGGTGAACTGATTAAAGAAAAACCTAAAGCAGATGCATAAAATCTTTCCATTTAGAACTGAATAGAGGCATCCCTCAGAACCTAAAACTCATATGGGACAGACAGCAAATTAAAGTGGAATTACGGCCCAAAAATTTACACTACAGAAGTTACACTTCAGTATCTACTGGAAAGTCTGCAATGACTTTCTTACAAGCCTTGCAGATCCGGGCACTCTTCCTCCAGCTGCTGGAGGCAACTTAATTTGGAACAGCATACAATTCAAGCTGTATTCTCTCTGCCTTACACTTCACCAAATCACGGATCCTGGCATCAGAACTCAGGAAATAAATGTGACTAGAAGAAAACACAGTGCCCCTTTCCTCAGCTGCAGCACATTCATTCATAGCAGAGATATTGACTGGTTTTGTTCAACAGCAGCCTGACACTGGTCAGATGGGGAAGGAAAAAGATCTTTAGTAAGAATACTCCCTCCTTCTACCCTCACCCATACATCTGGTGGCAGCATATGGAAGTCCAATCGCTTGAGTCATCTTCAAGCAATGTTAAAGCTCAACAAGTACCAAATAACTTCTGATATGGTACTTAGCCTGCCTCCCTCTATCCCCTCTGGCTTCATAAATAATCTCTATTGACTCTGCAGAGTAATTCATCACTAATCTCCCCAGGACACCTCGGCTGATTTAACACCAGCTTCACTTGCAGACATCAAGCGGTTTATTGTTTCGTCCTCTTGGAGAAAGCCGGCAGCATGACTCTGAACATGCCTGGGAGACATGTTACAGTTTTACATCAACTTCCCTTACAGACATCTAATGCTTGCTCATTTTTCCTCCTTAAATATACCCATTGATTTAACTCATAGTAACATCCCCCCTTCATTTCTCCCTCCCATGGATCAAAGCAGAATTACTCATTGTTCATTAGCCATCTCCCCATCAGAGAAAAAAGTGAGTTATTTCATAGGCTTGTTCCTTGGATCTTGATTAGCTTTTGGGGAAGAAGCATGCTTGCCTACTGCCAGAGAACCTAGAGTCTTGTTGCAGCTACGTTAAGCTCCCATACCACAGGGATCATACTCCCACTCTTTCTTTTACCTTGGACAAGGGGAATGATTATTATGTATCAAGGCTATTTTCTACTTCAAACTGAACTGAACCATCGTGCTTCCAAAAGATGCCAACAGTAGTAGCTCTGACAGTGAGAGGAACTGACTGATATGTAGCTGCATCCTAAGGATAGTTTGTAAAACTCACCCAAATCTTAGCTTTTGCTGATTGCAGAATTCTCCATCTCCACAACTCATTTCACACAAGCTACTAGTCAATGCACTCCCGAGTGGGACATAAACCTGCTCTAACTTCTGTGCTCTCCTAAGGCTCTGTACAACTGCCAAGCTGCAGGCTGTTGGATATCTACATTTGGGAATATTCATTGTCACTATCCCATAAAGGCAGGAAAATGAGATGTTTCTGTGCTCTCAGAAGAAGCATTCAGAAGTCAGGCTAGTCTAACGGCACACCACTCTTTTTTCTTTTATCTCAATTGCCAACTCATCTCATCAGTGAAGAGGACAGTGCCTTAATCTCTTCAGAATGACAGTTGGAAGATTTTACACTATCATACCAACACGTTGGGAAAAAAATCCATCGATGCCTTTTCAGCACTTCACTGTGAAAGTATGCTGCCAAGAGCATAAACAATTAGGCTTTTCTTCTGGTTTGTTTTTTTTTTTTTCCTTCAGAAAAAGCTCATGACTGACCAAGCTACTTTCCATCCCAATACGCTTAAGTTCTTACTGAGAAGGATCTGAGGATGGCCATCTTTATGAGCAAATGTCTTCAGGAACCCAGGAAGTGCTGTTTATTGCCTAATGTTTTTCAAAGCATCACACTGAGGAACTGAACTGCTGAGTCCAATGAGCTGTTTCTGTATCAAAGTATGATCTGCACCCCAAAATATCATAATGCTTGAAATCTACCTTGGAATAAGGGTGGACACTGTATTGTCACATGGCAGAAAGGCACACAAGGACTCAGGGCAGAGCAGAGGTAGTACACGGACACTAACATCAGCTGAATAACTTGTCCTCTTAATGTCTGAACTGAAAAGGTTTAGAAGCACAGAGGAAGCACAGCTCTTTAGTATTCTGGTTAGAAATGCTGCACAAGTCCCTTCTCCCTTACTGATAGATGTTTGAGTTGACAATCATAAAAGCCACAAAGACTTGTTAAAGCTGCCTGCTAATATCTATCTACTGTCATATTCACACCTAAACCTATTTTTTGGTAGTCAGATTCTGCCTTCTGCCACTACTGGTTTTATGACATTTTGCTAGCACTCCTACTGTTTCCAGCCTCTTGAGAGAGTTGCTGCTGACTAGCTGGGCCACATGAATAAAAAACACATCTCAGAAGAACACTGACACGATGATTTTGCTAGAATTCGTGCAAAATAACTTGCATAAAACAGTTCCATAACTGTACATTCAGCCGCCTTCTGAGCAATGTGTCTCATTGAACTAGACCTCTCCAGAGCATTTCACAGAGCAAGACAGCAAGTGATACATGTCTTAGGCACGTTCTGCAAGGACCATTTAATGATACGGTACAACAAAAACACTACAGCAGTGAAAATGCTACCCATTACTTAAGTAATAGAGGTAGGGAGAAGCAATACTGGTGAGAGAGGTCAGAAATTTCCAGCTGCTAGGTGAAAGCAGGGAAACACAGGGATCTGGGATGACTCTCCCAGACTGCACAAGTCTGACAGTAAATCTCCAGCCTGGTGGAAACTAAAGACATCAGGAAATTCATGAGAGATTTCCAGTGTGACAGAAATAACTGTATGTTGGAAACACCATTAAGAAAGCCATATTTGAAGCTGGTGGGTACCTGGACTCACCACAGACAGATGGCTCCGTGTCCTGGTTGAATTATGGCCTACTGGAAATACTGTGATATAAACTGTTCTTCTGCCTATTCAAACCTTTACAGTTGGCTTATGGGACAGAGCTTCACTTTGGATCCATCAGAATCCATTTAACAAGGACAATTACATCCTTCCACTGTGGGAAAATGGAAAGATGCTGCTATCAAGTAGTTGAAATAGAGCTTTTTTAAATGAACATAGAGATGAGAATGGGGAGGAAGGCTTATGAACCTGCTAGCTGCCAGCAAAAATCAACTAGCAATTCAACTCTCATCTCTTTTCAGTCTACCATGCTCCAGTCTCTCTGTGAAAGAAGAGCTAGGTTTTGGCATGTTGGACCATATGAAATATGAGCTCTGCCTGACCCCTTCTAACATAGTGTTAGTAAAACAAAAACATTTGAGTAGTGGAGGGAAAGAAAACCCAACCCATGCAGCTATTTTACTTTAAAGGACACGACAGTTTAGTGTAAACAAAAGGGGAATAAACTACAGGGATATATGCACAGTAAGAGTCAATTGGAAACAGCTGTTGGCAGATACTGTGGCAACCTGAAAGCTGGGGCTGCAGCTCAGGGTTGCACAAACTCTCTTTGTCGCCAGTTAAATCCCCTCTCATTTCACATTTGTGCACACCCACATGCACAAATGTGCAAGTTGTGCTGCAGGAGCAGCAAGGGCATGGCAGCAGCCAGGGATGGCTTGGCTGGGAGTGTCTCTCCAGGGTTTAACCTAAAGGAGGAATAAGTAGGGCAGTGAAAAAAACTGCAAAGGAGTCGTAAACCCCTTTCATTTTTGTCTGCAGCCAGTACTCCCAATTTTTGTCTTTATCAATAGAACCATATAAGCACAAAGATCAGAAAAAGCTATGAATGTAGAAGTGCCATTTTAGTTCCCAAAGATTTTTGCCTTTCTAATTGCATTTAAAGGGAAGTCTGGGGAGGAATAGCAATCCCAGGCCAAGCTGTAAGATATTCCCGATGTCCTGGGTATAAATCTATCTGTTACAAACATTAAACGATCTAAGCCAGAGATACCTCTGATGACTGGTGTTTCCCATAGCACAGCACAGTGAAGTTAATTGGGCACAATGCAAACTCACAGGCTCCTTAGGAACAGTGAGCTCAGTCTCCAAATCTCTTCCATCAATGTTAGGCTAGCTAACAAAAAGACCAGGGTGTTTCCTAGTTGGAGAAGTTGACACAGTCACAAAACAGCTTTTCACCTCTGGTTTGAGTCCAGAGTGGCAGCTTGAGGTGAACTGGCTTCATGGCACACCTAGAGAGAACATACACTGTGTGCTTTGAAGTTCAAGGTTCATGCTTCAATGCCACTTTGCTAGTGGAAGCAGAAGGGAATACAAACCACCCTGAAGACATGAATGGTGAAAACCATGTACTGCTGCCATCCACGCTGTTTTAGTTTCAGAGATAGAAGATTATTATAAATAAATATCTAGAATCTAGATATTATTATTCATATCAAGTCATGGACTACCTTCCTGGATCCTCCTCAGCCCAGCCAGCTGCACACATTCCATTACCACTTCTAGGAAATGTTCCACCTGCTTACGTGAGTTAATCTGAACCCCAGACACAATTTAGCAGGTCTGTCAAACAGCATGAAAATCCTGTTGCCCCTATGCCTTCCCATTCCTCTGCCCCAGCCTGCAATCAGCTGCCAACACCAGCAAAGACGCGTGTTGGCAACTGCTGCAGAGAGAGAAATGTAAACCTTCCCTCATTGCTGGTTTGGATGGTGGGGGTCCTGCTGACATGCAGGCTAATGCCACATAAGTAGCATAATGAGAGCCTCCATGGGTTTCACTAAGCAATGGAAAGAACTCACTCCAGTCCTGGTGGTCTGGCTGCAGCTTTGCTTTTAACTATTAGCTTGCTAGAGCAGACAAGCAATCATGTCCATATGAACCCACTTTTTCTACTGATCAGTGAAATAGTTTTATTGCTCAGTACTGCCACAGCTTTCCCAGGTTCTGTCTCCAGCCCTGTTGTCCCTCTTCTGGTAAGAAAGGCAACTTTCTCAGGTGGATCAGTGTCTGCATAAATTTGACATATAGTAAAGACATTCAGCCCAGTACTCATGTTGGTAGAAAGACATGAAAAGCATATAGAGAGCCATGATGGCACAGTATTTGAAGGCATTAGTCATTGCAGGAGCATGCAAAGGAAACTTCTGGCTTCCAAAGCCTAATTTACAAATACAAGACCTAATTCTTGAATACAACTTCTTACATTTACCACTCTTCTCACCAAGAGTCAAAAATGACAAAGATGAACACCACTCTCAGCTCTGCTGTATTGCAAGGAGATGCTTAGAGCAACATTTAGAAAGAAACATACAGAACAGAGACAAATGACATACACAGAGCACAGGGAACACATCACCGAATGAAGTGCAAGCACTGCTAAAGAGCTGCTTTTATCTACCTATGAGTACTGGTAGTTTTCTGGTAATGTCTTCAGATACATGCTGGTATCTATCTGTTTAATGCACAAAATGTGAGCTAACACTTCAGAGAGACACGTGCTTTTATGACACTGCAAGAGAGGTTTCTCTGAAGCTCTGCAAGTAATAGACAGCAGGTCTATTTGGGAAAAGAATCACTCATTTGCTCAGCTCCATCCCCTCTCACTTCTACATTGACCAAGGCATACCCTGTGAGCTAAGGCTTAGCACACTTACTTGGAAAGAAGAATGACACAATTCTGGGCCCTCCGGCCATCAATCACAGAGAGCTCTTTCACCTTTCGAGTGGAGAGGTAAAGGTCTTCTGTTGAACCCATCTCTTTCTGCATATAATTCAAAAGGGAGGGAAAACAGTCAGTATTATGTTTCTCACCCAAGACTGATAGACTCAGCTGAGTGTGATGAACAAAACCCATCCCAACCTGGGAAAATCCACCCACATGGTGAGAAAAGGAGACAAGAAGGGCAGAAAACATGTAGGCAGATCCTGTATTTCTAGACAAACAGAAGTCACCATTACCACCTATCTTTGATTCCAAATACTGGACCTGATTCTGACCTGTTGAACTCACTCTACCAACAGTTACGTTATTATGTTAATGTGCAAAACTGGCATGACAGAAGTATCAGGCAAATTATAGTAAAGCCCACTGCTGTCAGAGCATAACCTTCAGCACATGCCTCCTGCAGGGGTTGCACAGCATTTTTGAAAAGCTGCAGCACAATTAGGAAAATTCCTTCCATCATCTCTTAAGGCTACCACTGGACCAGTTCAATCCACATTAAATGGGAGATGCAAACAGTAGGGCAAGGTGGCATTTATCTTACTAAATGGTCAACAACTACATCTGAACTAGCCTCTCATTTTAAAATTAATACATACCTTTAATTATACAGAAACAACCCTTTATCAAAGTTCTCTATAAATACCTATTGCTAAACATCAACTGGAAAAAATATGGAAAATCTCCATCCAAAATATTTGTCACAGCACACAGAGAGAAACTATTTGCAAACCCAGTCTGACCATCCAGAAGTCTCTTTCACCTTGTCCCACCTACATACCAGAGTCATGGGATCTGTTCCACTTCCAGAGTTTGGCTTTCTTTGTTAATCCTGGATAATAGCTTTGCAGTTACCAACAGAGAAGATGAAACAGGACAGTTTTTATTTTCCCAGCTAACTGCTGCCAGAACCTCTTCAAAAATGTCTTTGCATGATAGCCATATAGTCATGGCTTGAGATCTTGAAATTTACCAGTACAATCTAGCTTTGAATGTGCTCATTGAATTAGCAACGTGACTTCTTTCTTAGGACATAACAACAAGCATGCTGAGTCAGAACAAAAGGTCTGTCTACCCCAGTATCCTGTGCCTGAGAGTGGCCAGCAGCAGATACCCAGGTAAAAGTGTAAGATCATGTCAAGCCACAGTGGTGCCTCCTAGAATTCTCTCCCAACACTCAACATTCTTCAGCCCAAGGCTTATTTATATCAGCACAAGTAATCCATTCCAAGAAATTTTGACACCCAAGTATTTAAGAGTTAAATGTAAATCTTAGATTCATGTTGCTAGCTGTCATTTGAGGTCTTGGTAAAATCAGCTACAATGAGCCTGTGTTGCTCCTGGATATACAAAGGCTTCATACAACCGTGTCCAAATGTGCTGCAATGAGCCACCACCAATACTAAGTGGCATTTATAAGCAAATACAATGCACTGGCTGAAGATATGCACACAATAGTTCTGCTGGATGTGCCTAAAGTCTCTAGCTTGGCAGAGAAATATTACAACCTTACTTGATACATCAAATGTTGTTTCCAGAAAAGGGAACATTGGACATTGGACAAGTTTATTATTTCTGAGAGAATAACTAACAATACTAAAAAGCAGGGCATCTGAAGTACAATCTGGCATGTGAAGATGTCAAAGTTTTCCTGAGTTTCCTCAGTTTTTGGGGAGGAAAACAGGAGAATGGGGAGATAGGCAGCTGTTGAAGGTAAGAAAGGTGCTTGTTGTTCGGTGCTCTTGGTTTAAAAGCTTCACTGTCCCTCACTAGTTATGTCTGCAGACAAGGACATGTGGTTAGTGTTAACCAGCACCCATCCGAAGGAAAAAACCAAAGTGTTTAAGGCTTTGTCTCTGGATGTAGGGTGGGGGTTTAGATGACTTCCCCTGAAGACATACAGCAGGTATTGGTATAATACTCCTCATGCCATTTCCAATGTCCCAACCCACAAGGTTAAACACAGATTAATAACTTGAACTATTCAGAGGTGGCCCACTCCCTGGTCATAAGGAGTGGGGCTACTCTCATCTAAAAATATATTATCTCCAAGTCATATTGAGGAGAGAGATATTTATAGATACTTGGAGTTGTGTGTAAGCAAAAGCAGATGAAGCCTCAGGTTTTACCAAAGCCAGATTGCAAGCTTAGCTGAAGGAAAACAGATTGCATATGGACTATCTGCGATTTCTCAGATGCAAAAAAAGAGGAGCAAGGGGGCAGTAGTGACTAGCTGTTGTGAAAGGCCAAGCACACACACAAAGCAAGCTTTGTTGGAGCTTTTGTCCACCTGACAGAACAACATCCCTAAGTTTTATTCCTTCATTCTTTACCACCTCTCCATCTGGGATAACATCCTTACATACTTAAAAGAGGATTTCAGATTTGAGATTTTAATTGCAATTTCAAAAATCAACCAAAATTTCAGTGCTGGAATGACTAGGCATGTGGAATGTGTTCATCATATTGCTACCCTGTTCAAAGTACAGTTTGATTTTGGGTAGCTGCAGAACTTGTGGTCTGGTACCACAGCAGCACCCTATGTTTTAGTAATTATCAATACTTTAGGGGACCCATTTCTACCATATTAACTTGTTTCATGGTGTGTGTTGCCACAATGAAAGCCATTAAATGGCCCAGAGCCATTTATTGGCCTCACCCACAGGTGTTGAGGGAGCTGACTGATGTTGTTGCTCAACCACTCTCCATCATTTTTGAAAGATCATGGAGAACAGGTGAGGTGCCTGAGGACTGGAAGAAAGCCACTGTCACTCCTGTCTTCAAAAAGGGCAAGAAGAAAGACCCTGGAAATTACAGACCAGTCAGCCTCAACTCCATCCCTGGAAGGTAATGAAGCAGTTCATTCTAGAGATCATCTCCAAGCACATGGAAGAAAAGAAAGTTATCAAGAGTAGCCATTTACCAAAGGGAAGTAATGTTTGACTAATCTGATAGCCTTCTACAATGATGTGACTGAATGAGTAGATGCAAGGAAAGCAGTGGATGTTGTCTACCTTGACTTCAGCAAGGCTTTTGACACTGTGGATGAAGGGATAGAGTGTACCCTCAGCAAGTTTGTTGATGCTATGAAACTGGGAGGAGTGGATGACAGACTGGAAGGATGTGCTGCCATCCAGTGAGAGCTGGACAGACTGGGGAGCTGGGCAAAGGCAAACCTAATGAGGTTCAACAAGGACAAGTGTAGAGTCCTACATCTGGTGAGGAATAACAACATGTACCACTACAAGTTAGGGGTAGACTTGCTGTTAAGCTGCTCCATGGAGAAGGACCTTGGCGTCCTGATAGACAGTAAGTTATTCATGGGACAGGAATGTGCCCTTGTGGCCAAGAAGGCCAATGGTATCCTGGAGTGCATAAAGAAGAGTGTGAACAGCAGGTCGAGGGGGATTCTCCTTACCCTCTAGTCTGCCCTAATGAGACCACCTCTGAAGTATTGTGTCCCGTTCGTCTGTCCCCAGTTCAAGAGGGACAGGGAAATACTAGAGAAAGTCCATTGGAGAGCTACAGAGATGATGAAGGGACTGGAACACCTCTCTTACGAGAAAAGGCTGAGAACCCTGGGGCTGTTTAGCCTGGAAAAGAGAATGCTGAGAGGGGATCTTATTAATGATTACAAATATCTGAAGGGTGGGTCTCAAGTAGAAGGGGACAGTCTCTTTTCATTGGTGCCCTGTGATAGGACAAGGGGTGATGGTCACAAACTGGAACACAGGAAGTTCCACCTCAACATGAGGAAAATCTTCTTCACTGTGAGGGTGATGCGGAGCACTGGAACAGGCTGCCCAGAGAGGTTGTGGAGTCTCCTTCTCTAGAGACTTTCAAAACCCACCTGGATATGTTCTTGTGTGGCCTGCCTTGGGTGATCCTGCGCTGGCAGGGAGATTGGACTAATGATCTCCAGATGTCCCTACCAACCCCTGCCAATCTATGATTCTATGACCCAGTGGCAGAGGTCCATACTAGACTTCCCATATACAATTCCCTGAGTTTTGAAGGGCAGTGTGATATCTCTGCTTCATCTAAGCACCGTTTTAGTCTTTTGCTGAACTGATGGTTTTAGCAGTCTGAAGGGGAATAAGCTTTCCTCCAGTATAACCCTTCTGTTTCTCAGCTGGCAGAAATGCTTCCACCCAACCAAAGCATCTTCCAGTTTTACCAAAATAAATATTTTCTTTATCAGAAAGTTTGTGACTAGTGAATACATCTGGAGATTTAAGTACTGTCCAAAGCAGATGGACCACAGATGGGAAGAGTGGGAATGAAGGCTCCTTGAGAATGCCTTTTGTTCTCCACTAGAGAGACTATTACTTTGGCTAAGGAAGAGCTCATGTTCTGCTTTGTCCCTGGTCTTTTTCCTCAGGTTCATCATAAAGGTGACTACAGACACCAGCAGAAACCACAATCAGGTTACAGCCAAGTGAAAGAACAGGAACTACTTCCTATCAAAAAAATTTTTGTACCAACATCTCCACCCAGAAAGCAAAGGTGCAAGGGCATACAAAAGAGTAGGATGAGTTGTGACCCCGTAACAGCACAGTGCAGGACTTCATCTTCCCCCACACTGCAAGAGGATCAGGAGGCAGACAATGATACTCACCTGCTTACAGGAGGAGGGGTTAGTTAGCAGGTCCTACGCAGGCAGCAGCCGCAAATAATGAAGAAGGAAACATGCCAAAAATTAGTCACAGAGAAAGATATCAAGTTTAACAAGGCTGCTGAATTTAGACACACACTGTTTTCTGAGAGAATAAAATGCTTAGCAAGTAATACTGGCCTAAATGGTTCAAAGGTATTTCAGCATTTCTTTGCATATTTTAAATCAGCAGATGTTGGGGAAGTAAGAATTCTGTCTTCCCCGAAATAAATAATTTCCGTTTCCAAAGCATAAATCTTTTAGGTCTTGAAACATTAACTTTGATAATGCTTAAATACCTTTACAAGTGTAGTCTGGAGCCTTACCGAAAGAACTGCCAAGGTTAAAACTTGAGGGTCAGTTCTCCTCTCCTGACACACAGGCACAGTTTGCTGCTATTAGTAACAACTTGTTTCAATGTCACATTATAGCCTGGAACAACTTACAGCCAAGTATTTTGAAAGCATTCTGTAGCCACCAAAGAAGCCTTAGAGCACTACTAGGTGATAGACACCAACTATTTCACAACATATTCCATACTCCAAGAAAACACCAGATATACTTGTCAGTGTTACACACTGAGATTGGAGCAAGGATTCTTGGTCCAGCATTCTGTACACTGGGCAATTCTACTTTCCCTTATAGCCACCAAAAATGACACACTGAGCTTGAGAGAGGAGAAGAGACCCTTTGTCATTAAAAAAAAAAAAAAGAAAAGAAAAGCTGTTTAATGTAAATGAAACTGGAAAAAATATAAAGATCATGTTTTTAACAGTAAAGAAAGAAATGTCTATCTGTACTCATTGAACATCTTAGATGCAAAAGAGCGGGGCTTTGCATTGACATTTTTCTTTATAGGCACTTGGATGAAGTTTAAAAGTCACAAACCCAGGGTAAACACATACTTGGCCAGAGTGTAGTATTTCCAAAAATAAAAGAGGAGAAAAGACTAAGTGTGAATCAACTGGAAAAGTTCTCATAAGCTTTTGATTCAAAAGCAATTTCAGTTGCCTGGTCTTTAAGAAAAGGAAGGAAGGGAAGAAAGGAAGGAAGGGAAGGGAGGGAAGGGAGGAAGGGAGGGAGGGGGAGGGAGGGGGAGGAAGGGAGGGAGGGAGGGAGGGAGGGAGGGAGGGAGGAAGGGGGGCGGGGAGGAAGGGAGGAGGGAAGGGAGGGAGGGAG
>JANIJG010005068.1:112331-157158 GCA_024611175.1 Megaceryle torquata | reverse complement strand
TGTTTTTTTATGTAGATTGTAGAAAAAAAAAAAAAAAGAAGATGTGGTGGGATGTGGGGGGGGAGGAGGAAAAAAAAAAAAAAGGGAAAAAAAAAAAAGAAGAGGAAGAGGAAAGCAAGCTTATTAAAGATTAATCTCATTGTTCCCTGTTGTTTTACAGTCCACTATGATCCAAGAAAATAAAAATAAAGCTTTTTCCCTTTAAATATCCATGCATTCGCTTGCTCCCTAGTCTTTTTGTGTTAGCAAATATGGCCTGCAGAATTACAACGAGCAGTGGAGTATCAGATGGAAATGATGGGAAGACGGACACAAGAGTGGCCAGCTGGCCCTATTCATGCTTGTTCTCTCTCTGGCACAAAAACACGCCTCCACACCCATCCCACCCCTTCATCCTGCCAGGCCAGAATGAAAGGGCTTGTTCCTGTTTTCACACAATGGAGCAAAAGAGCTGCAAAGGCTTGGAAGACAAAAGAGTCTGAAGGGGGCATAGTCTAGAAAATGCGGATTGTGCTGGAAGGGGAGAGTGAAGATGGCCAAACAAGTCATCATGATGCACTTGCTCATGTTAATGACTACGAGCCAGGAAAATTATTTCTGCATTTACTCATATTCAAGCTGAGACTTAACAAATGAATATATAATATGAGCAAAGAACAATCATACTTGCCTGCAAAATGCTGCTGCAGAACAAAGCGCAGACCAGAGCCTCCTACCATTTTAAGGTGAAACAGTTGCTGTTGCCCCAGAGAGGGAAAGCAAAGTCTGGAGGCAGCATGCAAGAAGGAAAGACGCAAGTAGAAATGCATGTTAATCCAAGGTGAACTATCTGCTCTTTTAGGGCTGAAAAATACTTTCCCAACTAATGGAGCAGCAGGTCATCATCCTACATATTCATCATGTTTTAGCAGCTCCAGGAGGGACTAGAGTTACATGGAGTGGTGATGTAAGCAGGAGGAGATGTTTAACTGTCCAGGCATCATTTGCTGCTCAGATGATCTGTGTTTCTGGAGGTGAGAGAGGAGGCAGCTCCCATATGGGAGCATCCAACAGCTCAGCTTAGGTTCCTGGGCCACCTATTGAGGTTGGTTGGATTTAGGCACCGTTCTGCTGCTATTATGGGCCTATGCATAAAGTGCTGCACATACTTCAGCTCCTGCACTGCCAGCTCCAATTTTTTAAACCATTTAAAAGCCAGAGAATTGGGGAACGTGATGCATAAAAGCAATCAAAATGTTTGACAGTACGAGTTAGCAATAGGCTTTCCTTCTACCTGCTTTCCCTCCTCTGTACTACCAGAGCACCAGCACTGTGAAGGAGCAGACGAGGGAGGGAGGGAGGGACAGCAGTTAAGCATCCATTGGAGAGGTACAGCTCCATGACAAACTTGCTGAGCAACAGCCTCTCTGGGGACAGATGAAATCAAGCTGTGTTCAACACCACTAAGCAGCCAGCTATGCATGACCAGATGGGTTCTTTTGTGTGCATCATCTGTGCACTTGATTTTTTAGGTGTTTTTTTTTTGGTTTGGTTTGGTTTGGGGTTTTTTTGTGGTTTTTTTGTTGTTGTTGTTGTTGTTGTTGTTGTTTGGTTTTTGGTGTTTTTTTGTTGTTGTTTTGTTTTGGGTTTGTTTTTGGTTTTGGTTTTTAATTGTTACTATTCACACATAGGCTCCCTTTGACAGTTTTCCTCTGGAATGGGAGATAATGACAACAGGGCTACTTTTACAGGACAAAGGCCAACTGGGTAGGTTAGTACCAGAGGTTTGCCTAGAAAGTGCACAAATGTAAGTCATTGCCCCACATTGCCCTTCTTCCACATGTGTATATTATGCCATTAATAATGATGCTTCATAGCATCAATCTCTTGTGACAGAGCCAGTGTCCTCACAAAGAAACTGCATTCTCTCTCCGCTCTCCTGGATGCAAGGTGTTAAACAAACAATGCCTATCACACCAGGCAATTTGTCTGACAATGTTAGTAAGGTCTAGTGATGCCCATAAAGTAGGGTTATCTACTTTTAATGGCATTATAGAATCAGTTCAGTTAAATATGTTAGGTAGAGACGTTTTACATGACACCCTGGGGATTAGCTGAAAATGATTTGACATTGTCAAAACAGGTATATGATGGAAATGTTAGAGGGGGTAAATTGGCCAGTTTCCCATTAGGAGTTTTTTTAGAGATGCAGTTCCAGTGTGCCATTAAACCAGTAGAGGGTCATAGAATCATTTAGGTTGGAGAAGACCTTCAAGAGCAAGTCCAACTATTAATCTAGCTCTACCAAGTCCACTACTAAACCATGTCTCTAAGCACAACAATCACACCTTTTAAACACATCCAGGGATGGTGAGTCAGCCACTTCCCTGGGCAGCCCATTCCAGTGCTTGATAAACCTTTCAATGAGAAGTTATCTCGGCTGTCTAGGGCATTGATTTTTGAAAGGTGGTCTTAATCATTTTCCAATCATGTTCCTACAGCTTTCCAAACCACTCTGCCCAAGCAACCAGCCAGCCCCAACACTTGCACAGCTCCTGTGTGTTGGCAACAAAAACTGTGTTGTTGTCTGCTTCATGCTGAATTCTGTTTTACATTCAGAGACAGAAGTATGATTTCCTGAAATATTTTTTTGGTAACAATAAAATCCATTGTTTTAGTGATATGCATGTCTTTATTGGCCTGGAATACAAATTACACTCCCTAATTATACAGCATCAAATATTTTTATCTATATTAATTATAGAAAACTGCAGCACAACAGCCAGGAACAAACCAAAACAGATATCTGGAAGTGTTGCTCCAAAGTAATTGTGGAGGGTTTTTGGGTTTGTTGTTTTTTTGTTTTTTTGGTTTTTTTTTTGTGTGTGTGTGTTTTGTGGGGTTTTGTTGTTTCAAAGAGGATGCTAGAAAATATTTTGCTTTGAGCTAGAAAGCATAATTCACAGAGTCTTTAATAAAAAACACATTTATGTTTTGTAGCATTATAAAATAAAGACTGGTAGTCAATTGCTTTGTAAGGAGCTGACATTCAAGCCCCTGAAATTGCTATTGTATGTATTTTTTAAAAAAAGAGAACAACATTCCACCAACATCTTCAGTGAGGTTAGCTAAACAGATGGTATTTATCTCCTGGTTTGCAGGTGTGCCACATCCCTATTGCTTTCAAAAGAGTCATTAATGAAAAAAATCTTAAACAGAGGCTGTTGCGAAAGTGTCTCACAAAGAAAAAACACACACACACACACACACACACACACACACACGAAAAATTTATACATAAATCTACAGTCACCAATGCAATGCTGGCTTCATTCTGCATTGGAGAGGCCACACAGTAGCATTAACCTGGTTGAGCAGTGATATTTGCCTGTTTGTCAGAGGTCAGGATCCAGTGGCTATAAATATGGTTTAGCTCCAAACCAATATCTATCAATACTCCAATGCTGTTTTGAGCAAATCAATGACTGCACATAAGTCACTGCTTGAGGGCTTTGTTATTAATACAAATGTAGGTAGGCTATATATTGAGTGACATTATTAGAAAGGGATTGCTTTTCCCTCTGTGACTTTGTCAAATGAACTTAAAGCTCACCAACACATAGCCAGAATTCTGTCCATACTTGCAAGAAACTGTGTCTCCCTCTCTGCCTATCAAGGGAATTTTTGAATAATCTAAGGATGATTATTCAAACACTTTTGGAGTGGTAGGAACCTGAATTAGCATATAAAAGTAGTTTGCCTTCTTGGGTGAAAGTCTGAGTCATCTCCATTCAACTTCTTCGGTGGGATGGGATTAGAACAATCTGTGAGAGGCTCCAGAACCTTCATCCTCCTTAAACATAGAGCATGGGGCTGTGGCATAATTAATAACTAACATGTCCTAGTGACTTTGTTTAAAGTACTGTCTCATTTCAAAAAAGCAAGCAGCACAAGTAAAACAAAACAAAAAAATTCTTGCTGAAGCAGGAGACTTTTCCACATATAACCTCTGCCACCTGGGACATTGTGACCCTTGCACACTGGGGTCTACACAGATGTTATAGTGACACACTAATATGACCTGAGGTTGGTGACATGACCTCTTAGTGCAGTCCAATGCCTGCTGAGCCTCAAATGCCACCACTTGCTACAGCCTCACTTGGGCATCAGAAGCATCCAGATGTGACACTAAAGAAGATGCTTTCTGGGCACACAGCTGCCTGTAGAAACAGTCATCCTGTCAGATCCAGTGTTGCCCAAGTATGTGACATGTGATTAGGCAACTGACTGGTGAGCTGTACCGTGTTATTCCCTTGAATAATATTTAACCTGAGCTCATAAAAGAAATCCCATTGACCAAAAAAGTGATAAATAGCTACATATAATGTCCCTTGGTTGCTAGCATATGAAATATCACTGGGAAATTTCTTCCTGAAGTAAGCATATATATATATGCATGTTTCTATAACTTTTTTTCTAACCCATTTTCATAATAAAGGAGACAATCTTGTGCTTATTTGAAATGTAGCGGTAAGATTTTTAAAATGTCACTACAGAAAAGGAATATTTCTGTGCTAAAGAACACAAAATTTATGAAGTTGGGGGCTTTCTCTTATGATTACAGACTATTTCGACTTGACAATAACTTAACTTTCAACACTCGGTGACATTAATTTCACTTGACTTCTTTTTCTTAAGGTCAAAAACATTAATCAGCATTTCTATCATTAGCTCAGTTTCCTTTTCTATTAAGTGATTATGATCACTTACTATTAATGAGTCGTGAAGTTTTAATAAATTTTTGCTAGTGTGAAATTGCTAAACAGTAATTATGGCGTATACTGTATGGATGGTTTGTTCCACAATGTATATTTTGCTTAATGTCAGTTAGAAACATCTACAAAAAACAACAGAAACTAATTAACTAGTTACAGCTGAGGATGTGGAATGGCCTTTTTCACTACCTTTATAGTCAATAAAAAGACAAAGCAGGTCATTTTTCCTGTCATTGCTGGAATTATTGTATTTCTGGACCTTGTGACTTTTGCAGTTCTTTATATGAAATGGTACTACCAAGGCTGCTTACTAAACAGGAGATGAAAGAAAATATCACATCTTTTAAGAGCTATTGTTTTAACCTGTGCTATATTTCTACTGTTCTGGCATTGAAACAACAAGGTTAAAAAACAAACGCCAGACCCTTTCCATTAATACAGAAGAGAAATTACACAGCAAGTCCCATTGCCAAAAAGCAACGTCTGAATACTGGCACAGCTTTCCTGTAGCTTGCCATTACACACAGACACATCTCAACAGCCAATGCCAGATGCTTGTTTGGAGCTTGGCTGAGGTTTCTATTGGTCAACTGACTTTTTTAAACACTTGTCAACCAGGAGCTGGCCTAACAATGGCTGACAAACTGAAAGGTAACTCTGAACATGGAACACATCAAGAGGGTGTATTAAAGAAAATAAAGGAGGTTGCAGTGATCACAGCTTCTCTACTAACTGCCCTCTGTTCCCGCTTTTCTGGTTTACTGACATCAGTGGAATTTGCTGAGAAGACTATATATGCAATAGCCACTGTGGAGTTGCTGCCTTTTGTACTGAATCCAAATTTTCTGAATTTTCTGAACCACCCAAGTGGAAGAACAGAGTCAACTGAGGCACACTGGCTTGGTTGAGTGTTATCTCTGTGACGTTGTGCCTCTCTCCCAGCAGTCAGGTCCTTAAAAAAAAAGGTCAGTTTGTTGCTACACTGATAGTAACATGCACAGAATGGAAAATTATGTTGCTTGTTTTGAAAACCCTGTCTGTTTCCAGTAAATCCCATCAAACTGGTGCCGAAAAATTAAAGATGGTGCCTAGAAGAGGCAAAAGGATGATTCTAAGACTCTATGAAAAGACTAATAGTAAATCTCTAACAATACAATCTAATCAAAAATCCACTATGTATTGTCTTGAAGACTGTCTGTAAGCACCTAACAAGGAACAGAAATTAGAAAAATAGAAAGTTTTCTTTTGGATATACAAAGCTTTAACAAGGCTGGCTCACTGGATGTTAAATCTAGACCAGAATAGAAAAGTGTCACATTACTAGCAGAGAAGGTAAGTAAACACAGAAACAAGTAAACAAGATTTGTACTGAGTTCTCCACCACTGAACAAAATCTTGAAAACCAGGTGAGGTGTTTTTCCCAGAGAAAAGTTGTGTTCAAATAATAACTCAGGAAAGGCTTCACTCTGTGCAGTGCAAGAGGACAGTCTCTCAGTCTATAATGGATAAACCCCTTTCTCTAGTATATAGTTCTGTACTGTCTTGTGTTCTCACCTGGACATGTCAGAA
Source organism: Megaceryle torquata (assembly GCA_024611175.1). Classification (NCBI taxonomy): domain Eukaryota; kingdom Metazoa; phylum Chordata; class Aves; order Coraciiformes; family Cerylidae; genus Megaceryle; species Megaceryle torquata. Next base: position 150,835 of record JANIJG010005068.1, on the reverse strand, counting down.
CAGAATCTTTGCACTGTCTGTGAAGATTTTGTTGCATTCTAAAATGCTAGAATTAAGATACTGTTGGTCTGGTTATTACAGCCACGGATGCATCACAGCAGGTCTTGACTGACACATACATGTAAGCGTGGGAAGGCTGGCATTGTGTAGGTCTACAAAATGTCTCCTATTGGTTGAGAAGGATAACTTCTTGCACCAGGACGGTGCAGTCAGAGGTATTGCTCCAACAAGTATGCTATTATACCAACCAAGTGACATAATTCACAGCTGTATTTTAATTCAAATCTAGAGTTAGTCTATCAGAAATTGAACTGGTTCTTGCTCTCCATTATAAAATAGTGAATGTCCTAGATCAGTAGAAAAGAATGTCTTACATAGCCTAGGATTAAATTGAAAATAAGTTAATCAGCTTCTCCTGTCTTCAACAAAAGTTGTGGCATTGTAAATAGCAATTCTGCCCAAAGCACACAGTTGCAACATACTGCTGGGACAAGGTCATAACTTCTTTGGTAGCTGAGTGACCATCTGTCCTTGCAGACATTAGAGTATCACCTCCTTGGCGACTTATAAAGCAATATTGGTGCATACTGGAGGTGGTGTATCGCTCACCAGCAGTTACTAGGATCCTTGCCTACTGTATGACTTGTACTAATCTGAGGAAGGTTATTAAAACATTAATTCATATCTCTTGTCTTCATCTTCCTGGCCTGATTGTCACAATGTTCATTACTAGGTAATGTGCAGTTATATCATCTAAGTTTTATAACTCTCTGAGGATACTTTGGGTCAAAAATGAACTTGAAATTCCAGGGCACAAGAGAAACATAATTTTTATCTGAAGAAACAACAAAGTGTAGGGAGAATTATGACCAGCAAAAGTCATCATAGCCAAGTATCTACTGAAAGCAATTTTACTGTAATTGCACCTGAAACTGATGATTTCTGAATAAGTAGAAAGGTCAGTAATTGCTTTGTGGGGATTTGCAAGGAGCCGCTGAATGGTGCCTTGGATACATGCACTGTATAAGATTGCTAGGAAAGCCCAGACATGCATATGAGGACATCCACTTAACTTAAAACACTTGGTAACTCCTATAATCAAATTTGTTGTGTATAGATTAAGCAATCTCAAGAATGTGCAGGTGATTGGATCATTAGCACCTTTCCCTCATTCATTAAGGGTGTCAGGACTCCTTAGTAAATGTGACTGCTGGTGTTACGACATAGTAGGTTCCTCGCTCGGTTGTTAGAGGTGCACAGCACAACATTCATGTTTGTGTAGCCATGGTCCGAAAAGGCCCTTTGGATAAGTGGACAGCAAAAACAGGTGCAGCAACATGTAGGGCCTGAGTCAACATATCAATGACATTTTTCAGCACTGTCAAGTCTTGAGCCCTAAGCTTGTCCATAAACCATCCCCAGTACCTAGGGACTGCTGAAAATGCAGGTTTGATCCAGTTTTCAGGGTTGGCAGTGGCTGAACAAGGGTTCAAAACGCTAAAACTGGGCTTGGAAACTTAAAGCACTAAGGATGGGGATGAATCTAGACACACATGCCTTTTAAAGGAGAAGCACAAACATCTCTCAGGGGCAACAGGCAGATCACAGGACTGCTTTTTATCCATATGTAAAAGGAGATGATAAACACAATAGGCCCTTAATAGAAAGTTGTCACTGGCCATATGGTGACGTCTGGCTGGGGGCTGAGATTGTTCACCCAAGCAAGTGACGCTGAGGCAAAGTCAAAGCTTGTTTCAAAGCTCATTCCTCACATTTGACAAGGGTTTGTGTTGCCAACTTCATTGTTTCCTTTCTGTACGCCAGCTTGTGTCTATTCATTTCATGGCTTTGTACTCAATTGCTGGATGGCAGAGTATCTCTAGGTTTAAAATAACTATATATATATATTCTGTAAAGTCACATTTTAAAAAAGATTTGAAGTTGATGATATTCCTTATACTTGCGCAGAGAAAAAGCTCTATACTTCAATCCCCTTTGGTTTAGACACACTTTCAGTCCATTAGAACCACATAAATACAAGGCACAAAACAATAGCAGGCTACAAATCAATGCATTTGCACAGCAAGACCTAAATAAATATGATCCAGTTGCTGACTTGAAAAACTGAGAATAGTCCAAAGTTTCCATAGTAAAATGTCAGTGATGTATTAACATCTAATCATGTGCAAGAACCTCTGACTGTCTTGTCAGGTGGCACACTTGCTACAGGTGTCAGGAAGGTATTTATCAAGAAGGAAGGCAAATCTTCTGACAGAGTGATGGAACAGTTAAAATTTACCCTGGTGTGAAGTGGGCATGGCTCAGCATTATTGTGGACTGTATACTGATAAAGTGGGTTGTTAAGTGGAACGAACATGTTCCATTCAGAAATTCAACAGTGATTTGTCATGAAGCAAGCATGAGGCCTAGCAGGAACTTTGCAAGTAATACACAATATAATCATAGCCTTCAACTTGGAAATTGGTACTAAGCATACAGACATAAACACACTCACTGTAATCACACATGATTGGTATCGCTGCAAGGGAACTTCAGAAAGCCTGTGTGAAGAGACAAACCAGAAAGAATGACAACCTCCATTCATTTTGCCTTGTACGTCTCACATGTTTCTGCTCTGCAGCTGGTCTTTGTGATAAACAGCAGAGTATGCTTCAGAAGACCATACTTCAAACATCTGGGAAAGGAAGCCAAGAAAAGAAAAAAGTGTTCAATTCCAAGTTATAAGCTATAAAGTCCATTGGATTCAAGCCCCAAGTAGCAATTTAAAGTTCAAGTCATTTTATACCATGATATTTCTCTCTTGCTTAGAGGTATCGCTTCCTGATCCTGCCACAAATTAACATTTTATTCTATCAACCATTACTAATGGGCACAAGCATAGGAAGGGATACACACATGAGTAAAGGGCAAAAGGAGAAGCGGACATGAGAGGAAAAGCTCCTCTGTACCTCTGGGCAAGCAGGTGTAGCCTTCTGTTACACATGCAGTTCAACCACGTTTGTCTCTTCCTCTGTGAGACAAAAATACTCTGGTAAAGAGTAGATATGGCCATGTTTCACACTGCTCAAATTCTACAAGCACTTATAGTAATAATTGGTGGATTTGGATTAAAAAATGTGTCTATGAAGATCAGATTTTTTCCTTCTCTTATTTGACCCTCTGTTTCTATAAGAAAGGGAGGACTGAAAGACCTAGGAGTTGTTCCATCATTTTTTGGAGTTCAGAGCCCAAAGACAGTGATCTAAGGCATCAGCTCTCTCCCCAGTGCAGCTGCCTCTCTACTCAAGTCGTCTTACTATATAAATAATAATAATAAAAACAATTAAATTAAAAAAACACCCAAATGAACAAGAAAACAACCAACCAAAACAAAAAACCAAACCAACCAACCAACCAAACATACTAACAAAATCAAGCAACCCAAAACCCCATAATGGTTTCCCTAGGGTGACAATATTGGACTGCTCTGTGCGTATTTATGTACTTACCTTTATGTTTGATGGGTTCTAGCCCCACTGTTTCATCCCCAAATATAAAAGTTTCCTATGGGATACCCTTGCAAGTGACCTTAGTGATTCAGTTATTTTCAACAAAATAAAATTTAAAACAAAAGCTCCCCTAGCTTTTGAATCTAGATGGTACTCATTTACAGTATTCATAAGAGCCCATTAGTGCTAAGGCACACACCTTTGTGTGCTTACCCAGCTGTCTTGAGAGACAGGAAAAATGCTATTAAATCTATTTTATGGATGAGGACATAAAGGTTCAAGCAGTCTAAATAGGGATTAAATTGAAGTTAGGAGCCAGCCTCTCAGAAGGGGATGCATGATATTTGCTCTCTATACTGCCCAGACCCAAAGATGACTTGATTCAGTCAGCACCTACAGGCTGGACTCCAGAGCTCATTAAGCACTTCTGCATGCTGGGAGGCTCCCTGGATGGAGCAGAAAGGCTCTTGTCTCCAACCTAAAGTGCTATCACACCTCAGGGATGCACAGAAAACCACCTTTGTTCTGCCTAGGTTCTCAATGAAAGACACTGCTGGAGTGGGGTGCTGTGCCAGTGCTGCATCCTACTGCTAATTTCTTTTTCTTAAAGACCTCTTCAAAATGTGGGAAAACCACGGATTAGGCCCAGCTTAGCCCAAAGAAGTTCAAATTCCTACTGTCCCCTTCAGAGAAGTACAAACTATGGGGCTGTAGCCAAAACCAGGCCCAGTCATGTTGAGTTTCTGTGCTGAATGAAGCTAGTTTGGAAACACTGTTTGAGCTGGCTGACGTTTCCTTGTAGCTGGTAACCCTCAATGAATTGTTCATCTGAGGGTTTCCAAATTCACAGAAATTGCATAGAATTTCCACTGAGATTGGGGAGAACATATGTACAAGTGATAATCAGTGTTGTAAGTGTTGTACAGACTACAGCAAGATTATGACCACTGTCTTTATACCTTCTCTTAGGAGAAATGATTGGGATACATTCAGAGACAACTGACACCTTCATTCTGAATTTGCTTTATTTCTTTTTGCAAGTCTGCAGTGAGTTGTGTTGCTGAAAGATTGCCTGAGCAGCTACAGCCTACAGAAGGTGCAGTTAAAGCATATCCTAAAGTGATAGTCCAAAGAGCATAACTATCACTGGTGCATACTGTAATCATTTAAGGAAAATTATCTGGTAGAATATAACTCATGTTACATGACAGCATTTTGTAAAGGACAAGATAAAAGGTTAACTCACAGAAAGCCATTAACAGCCTTATTTGACTTCTCAGACAAGTTTGCAGGCATTCTGGAGTCTGCCCCAGTGACTGCTTAGTTACTACCCTTCTAAGCTTTACACACCACAGACCCTCCTAGGCTAGTCTTACCCTCTAAATACAGTAGACTAAATCTGACTGTATCTGTCTTACTAATAATTTGAAAATCTACATGTCCTTTGTCAAAATGATGCCATCACAGCTTTAGGAAGTCCCACTGTGTTTATCAATGGAGTTCAGTGTGTAACAACAATACTCCAATTATCTTGGAAGGAAGTGTGTTGGATGCTCTACAACTAACAAGTACAGTACCCCAAAATAGTTGTAGTGCATGCAAATACCGCATGTTCTTGTACAAATATTCACTTAACGAACCCAGAAGCTAAGATTTTGGCTCTGTATCTATGGTCTGTCTTTGTAGAGAAATTGTCCAAGTTAGAACTTGAGTTCTGAAGTTGTGGGACTTCACTAGAGTTAGCCATTGCGGAGACACAGGCACATGCCTAGTGTGAACAAGCAGAGTAGTGGAACTAATCTCGATTTCAACAAAGCCAAAACCATCCACATCATTCCGCAGCAAACAGCATATTACAGTTCTGGGACATTCTCAATACTGTGGGACGCTGCCCTTTTATTTATAAAATCTTGAATTCACTGTCCCTCTCATTTGCAACACAGAAGGTTATTAGAACAATTTCCTTTCTGTTCTTTTAATGAAACCACTCATCAGGAATAGTTAATTAAAAATCCATCCTTTGAACTCTCAATTTGGAAAAAGAAAAGAATTCCAAGTAGTTTAGGTCTCTCAGGAAATGAGGTGAGATGAAAGGAGTACAGGCACAATACAGAAATGCCTTGATAAAGGACCTGTGGGACAACAGAAGTTATAAGCCCAAAGAGAGGAGAAGCATCAGTGAGCAAACTCCAGAGTAAAGATAATTTCATTTTAGGTTTAAGACATCTTAAGTGCTTCTAATCTTCAGAGGCTCAGCATTCAAAACTAACCAAAAGACAGGTCTTCTTCTAAACTCCTCTTGTAATTAGTCACTTCTGAGAATCCAGCCTTGTTCTGCTCTTTTTGGCCTATACTTTCTCCTGGGCTGTGACTCTGTCATATTAAGGCTGCACATTCCACCTGTGAGAATGCAACTGGGTGTTATGCACATCATTTGTCAGAAAGCTGACCAATTTTTCTGCACAACAAAAACATAGATGTAATAATTTTCAAATAGATTCTGGAAGTGACTCTATTCACAATAGTCAAATCGAGCCTAGAAACCCAGAATTAATAATATAATAACTGACAAAAGTGCTTTCTACCCTTGCTAAATGGAAGCAAATAGACAAAACCTCTATATTATTTGTAAGAGATTAAATGCTTTCTTAAACTTTGTAAATAACAAAGAGAAAAATATTGCAAAAGGAAGCAGAAAAAGAAGGTTGTTAAATGAGCTTATCTGACAATTTTTGTTGGGAAGATTACATTTAGCTGTATTCTCCTTATGAAATTGCTTCCTTCCCCTGCCAGTAATTTTCATACCATATATCCCCAGATACCGCTTTCTTATTAAAAAAACTGCTTGCTGACTTTGGCCAATGTGTTGATCAAGAGATGTATTCTTAGTAGCTCTCAGTTGTTAACCTCTTGTCCTACATGGAATTTGAGGTTCCATCATCCAGCCATTTATTCTGTTTCAAAGAAGCCCCAAATCTCAACCAATTTGCCTCTGGATATAGAACAAACAGACCTAAAAAGACGTGACCTTCATCTATCAAAACAGCTGCCATCTGGAGACCATAAATGTTGTGATCTCCCACCTAGCATAAGCTTCTGCACAAGCATGCAAATTGAAGTCAATTTTGGCAACACAAGCATAGTCAGGTTCAATAGTATTTTAGTAAGATCAGTGTTAAAAAGTTAAAAAAGTTTACAAGCCAGAAAGTAAGCCAACATATCCACTCATCCTCTAAAAGAGAATAAGAGGAAAAATAAAAATTAATGAAATGTCATCTTGTATAATTATTCCTATTTGACTCCTCTATTTATGATTTTTCAAGGTCTGCATTCAGTGCCCCCCCCATTCTTTGTCACAGTGTGTCAGCTGTCATATGTGACCAGATGTCTCATGTTTCCTAGCAGTGCCTCCAACTTCTAAATACCATGAGATGAACATTTGAATTAGCACAGATATTCTCCCAAGGAATTCTATGCCATGAATACCCTTAGGAATTTGTCATGCACCCAGCTTCTTAGGAAATCACATACGCTCATTCACATGCAGCTAACAGAATGACATCAGGCTGAATGTAGTGAGGTCATTGCACTGCGTCCTGGTTCAGCAGCAAGACCTGCCTCAGGAATCCCTGCTCCCCAGCTGTTTGTCTGTCATGTTCCCTCCTGACCTCCGTGTCTGGTATGTTGTCTGATATGCTTCCTCACTTGTGCCATCATGACTGCTTGTGGAGCTGAGCCCTAACCTGGATTCTTGAAATAAGCGGCCTGAAAATGACTGTTAATAATAAACTGTTGTATCAACACAGCTGAGGGGTGATGAACTGCAAGAAGGTAGGTGGGAGTTGGCCAGGGGGAAAACATCTTCTGCCAGCTTTGCTGCTGAAGCCTGTATCTCCCTGATTGCTCCTCTCAGTTACAGCAGGGGTGTTAGTGAAGTAGCACTGATGGGATATTAAGATATTAAGAAGCTGGTTCATGGGGACATTTAAACCTTTTATTGCTGTTACTGCTGTGAATTTAAATAACGTACTGCTTTCTGCTACTCCTTCTTATAGTACCTTTGAGGACGACAGGGAATTCAATGCCAGATCAGCCTGTGATCTCTGTGCCCAGTGCCTTGTTGTAAACACAGGCCAGAAAGACCTGTCTAAAGAAAGTCCTTACAGCCCAAAGCTGCAGTTAGAAATGAACCTGTCAACTGGGTGGTTTCTTACTGGCTTCAGTGGTCTGAAGGTGGCTTAAGATTATCATGAGCACTCTGTTCTTTACAGAGGGGTTCATACTTACTTTACTGTTTTAAAAGCATGATTTGTAACTGATGCAAAGAACACAAGTAATCAAAAAATCAGTAAGACTGAGGCCTGATAAACTGCGCTGTTTCTTCTAATTTCAGATATTGACGCTCGGGTACAGTCTGACGTATTTGTATTCCTGTCATTATTCTCTGAAAGCCATAGCTGTGTTTGCATCCACACCTAACACCAAGGCTTAGAGAGCTGACAGCCCACATAGACTAGAAAAAGGAGAAGAAATACACTTATCCTTATTTTACAGATAGAGATCTAAGACAGAGAGAAATGAGGGACTTACCTCAGGTCATACAAAGAGTCAATACCAGGAATTGAACAAAGATTGTCTGAATCATGCCCGGTGCGCTAATATCTTGACCTTTATACAAAGGCATTTACACTTCCATAGGAAAGAGTTATAGAGATGGCCGAGGGAAATCAGGGTATGGACAATTAATTATGTTTTACCTGCCCTTTCTTCCTTTGTCCCCGGTTACCTCCTGGCCCCACAGCCAGAATCACGAATTCTTGAAGAATTTTCTTCATTCAGAGAATCTATACATAGAAGACAAATAGAAGCTGGAGGAAAAACGCCGAGATGATAGAGTAGGTGGAGGAGATTTTCTATGCCACTAATGTATTTCAATATACTTCTAATCTGAGCTTTGTGCAGCTACTCTGAAGAAAGAGAAAAAACCTGAACACTTGGCTTTTTCCTCTAGGTAACCATTGCGGATGGTAGGTGCCAAAGAGAGAGCACCCCAGCTCTTTGAAGAATGACTGATTTTTGTTAAAAAAAACCCAAAAAACAAAATAGGAGCATAAAACGCCTCTGCTTTATATTTTTGCCCTGAGAACTTCCAGACATTTCCTAGTAGTCACAGAAGACCTCAGGAGACATTGGCAGTGGTAACTGTAATAATGGAGGGGGCCAATGAGGATTTTTTTAAGGCACCAGTGGGATTTAGAAGCATAAGTCCCACTGACAGGTATTACATTTCCTCAGTTTGACTAAAATGCCACCACAGTTAACACCTGGAACAGAAGATTTTGTGCATTATCCTTCATAACTGCAGGTGATGTTGGATTAGATTTAATTTTTTATTATACTAAGAGATTTTTCACTTGTGCTGGAAAGAATTTCTGCACTCACAGCCCTTCAGAGTCCTGGGCTCATGCTTCTAAGGGCTCTTGGGCATAGAGTGACTGTGACTTGAACTGTACACTCACTAGAAACTCCCAGTTCCTGCCTTCCTCCATAGTCTTTCTCCCTGGTGATACCATCTCTTCATCATCTCCTCAGACAAAAGACACTGAACTAAGTCACAACATATATAGTGCTCACTGCCAGATATGCTGAATTGTGTTGAATGCTGCTCTTTGATTTACAGCTTTGTGTAAAGAAATTCAGTACTAGTTTTATCCTGCACAATCTCTTTGTTCTCTACTGTGCTCTCACTTGTGTGGATGGAAACCAGGAGGTATACAAAAGCAATCACAGTTGCCACTGCTTTGAATAGTTGTTAAAAAGTTTGCATCAGGCACAAAGGTGCACGTGCAAGTTGTACTATCTGCTTCTTATATAACGTACATTTGGGAAAAAAGAAACTGACTCTAACAGAAGAGTGGCTGCTTTGTCAGTGTCTTGCCCTTCACATGGGGAGCCATGGCTCTTTTCTGCCAACAGTCATCTGTACACTGGAGAAAGCTTTGAATAGCTACAATTCAGACACTGATCCTGCTAATCCCACTAATCCCATTCATTAGCCTGTGAAAGGCAGACTTGGACTTTCACAACTAGTGGCATCCTACACTTGAGAGAGGTGGCTCACTCATTTCCCCAGACCCAGCCAAAAGGGGAACAGCAAAGTTGCAGCCAGAGGAGCTACACAGCGATAGTGTCAACTCATGAACTCCCCAGCTGTGCATGGAGCCTGGTCTTGTTTTTATGTGTGCACCAGTCACCATCAATCTCTGTGGCAGCTACAGGTTTACCTGGGAGAAAAAGGTCTGGCCTTCACTTTAGTGCCACTGGTTTCAGCAGGAGCTTTTACGTAATGTGGACAAGTTACAGTGGCTATAGCAGTGGAGTGAGAAAAACTTTTTAATTTCTCTTTTGGCCCTCAACTGGCACTGCTAAGCACAACTATTACCTTAGCCTAAAAATGCTGTGAATCATCAATTAAAGATGGCAATGTTGTGTGGGAACAGTAAGTGAAATAATCATTTAATCCTAAGAAAACTTGTAGGTAGCTCAATGTGGAAAGATGCTGTGTGTGGATGCATGTGTGTATGTCTGAGAAAAGGCACACTCTTCGTGATGATAAACTTTAAAATATGATTTACTTTGTGCAGACAGCAGTCTTAGACATCAAAGCTTCAGACTCAGTGCAGTGTCAAAAAACCATGAAGCTTTAAGACTCGACCAAGCATCAACACCAAGCTGAGGCAGAAGCTTTTACTCTTGAGACCGCTGACTGAAGGGATTAGATTAAAAAAAAAAAAACAAACAAACAAACCCACAACTCTCTTAAACTGCTGGTAGGAAAATAAATTACTAAATGTATGTTTGCTCAAGTACATCTTTATTTATCCTGCTGCACTCTACACATCAGTATTTAAACTCACTGCATTTTAAACAGAGGCTAAAAACAGCTGTATGTGCACTAGTCAATGAACTAATGATAACAAATGCATCCAGCGAGGAGACAGAGGTTTGCTTTTAATCAGAGAAATGAAACAAAACCCAAGGTAACTGCATTAGGTGTTTTCTCTTATGCTGCAGAGTGGGTTGGCCTAGAGCCATGCAGCAAGGTACAGCTCTTTCCTTTGTGCATGCATTTTTGTACCAGATGTGTGATGAAAAATGGGCCTGGCAGCTGGGCAGAGAGGGAAAGTGTTCTGCTGTGAGTCCTGTGGTAGATCCTGTTAACTCAAGGACCACAGACTGTTTAGGCCCTTCTGTCTGTATAGTAGAGCTGTGGATAAAACTACTATGCTGCCAAAAGATGAGACTCCCTTGTCATGACCTCTTTATATGGTTGGAAAAAAATCGTGCAGCAAGGACCATAGAGATCTAAGCAGGCAACATACATAAACAGGGGAAGATAGCCTGCAAGTGTTACAATTTCTCTTTCATATATCAATAATAAAACATGTCAGAGGTCCAAAAGAGTTATTTAAGGTCTTTCCCTTAACTTCAGTGGGAGTTACACACCTCAGTTGCTCACAGAAACTGTGTCAGATACCCACCCAAGCCTTTCACACGGTCTGTAAAAGAGATTTGAGACGGCTACAAAACCCTCTTGCAGGCATTACAGGCAGATATTTTCCTCCTTAGAACCACATGGTTTCATCCTTAGATTTTGCCATCAAGTGAACGCTTGAGGAAGACACGACAGGAGAACATTAGTTCAATGTTTTAAACTTGTGACACCCTCTACTCCTAGTGCTCCTGCTAAGAAGGGACTGAAGTCAGTTTTATGGGGATTCCATACACCTGTACGAGAAGGTAACTGAACTGCCTTCCCTTCAGAAATGTACTCAGATTTACAAATAGCCTGTACCAGCTGGTGGGCTGCAGCTAAAAAGATAGTTGGCGTTAATGCTGCTTGAACAGCAGTGTTAAGGGACACTGGTTACTCTTTTCTTTCACCTCTCCATGTGCTCACGGATAACAACCTCCTTCCATGTACCTTTGTGGCAAATTTGCACACTTCCAAGCCTCTCACCTCCAATCTGCCTTGGGCAAATTGACAGGAAAAAGAAAAGGCCAAAACCACTATCACCACTAAGAAAAACAATAATTGGTTTCCTACAATACAAAAGAAAACTGAATCTCTTCCTGTTGGTCTGCAAGCCCTGCTTCTGACAAAGAACAAGACAGAAGGGAAAACAAAGAGAAAGATAAATGATTGAATGGAGATCCAGGGTAGGAGGCTGACAGCCTGAAAAACTCCATCTTTTCTGCCACTTATTAACAGTAAGACCATTTAAGAGGCACTGCATTGTTATTTCTGTAGCAGGGCAGCAAACCAAGCTTAGTGACATGGAACAAGTTGTCAATAGGCCTACAGATCTGCAGGAGGACTTTAATTGGGTAGGAACCTATGTCAGGAGGGGGTGGAGGCTGATTTCTTTTTATTAGCAAAAGATGTTACTAGGCATGGTAGCTTTTGAGAAGGAAAAACTTTTATTCCTTTGTCCCTTTATGATAAAAATCTGCTAAACAACAAACCATTCAGCTTTGCTATGAAATGGTGCCTTTTGTGTCATTTATATTACCCTACTGTGTTCCTATTATTAACAGTTTTATGCTTAAGAACAGCACTTGGAAAAACATGCTCTTAAGAGCTTGAAAACACTCCCTGCAAAGCTTTCTTCATTTGCTCCCACCCCAGAATCCCAATCAACAAGTGTTTTTTGTGTTCAGGCTCCCCCCTCCACCCACTCAATCGCTTTTAGGTAATATTAATTTCTCCTCAGGTTCCAAAAAAAGCTGTCATAAACCAGCTTGAGACACTTTACTCCCTCTGGGAAATGCCATCCAAGATCCTTAGGGTGACTGGTGAGCAGGAAGTTTAGGGGGTGAGATGTAGGAAAAGCTGTTGCCCTTTATGAGGGAATGATCAGTCTGAGAGACAGTCAAGAAAAACCTGTCAGGACATTCAAATTTGCCTCACTATGCCAAAATCTCCTGTCTTTGAGAAAGGTGGGGGGACAAGGCAATTTTAACTCTCTCAGGAAAAAAGGAGCTTGCCTGAGCATGTGTGTTATTTGAGTTCACAGCTGAGGAAGCTCTAGACTAGAAATTAGAGCAGACGTATTTTGACCTTCAGGCAATTATCCAGCTGCATGCTACAATAAGCATCTTTTCTCTTCCATTCTTCTTTTTCTTTTTTTTTTTTTTTTTTCCCCCCAAGTTAAATTATCTTCAATCATGAAAAGTACTAGCCTATCTGTGCATCATGGGACAGACCAAATGGGGGACATCATTGTAGAGAGGTAGGTGTTGGTCTCTGCTCACAAGTAACTAGTGACAGAACAAGAGGGAATGGCCTCAAGCTGCACCAGGGGAGGTTTAAACTGGACATTAGGAAAAAAATTTTCACTGAATGGGTTGTCAGTCATTGGAACAGGCTGCCCAGGGAAGTGGTTGAGTCACCATCCCTGTATGTATTTAAAAGCCATATAGATGTGGTGCTTGGGGATATGGCTTAGTGGTGGACTTGACAGAGTGGGGTTAATGGTTGGATTTGATGATCTTAAAGGTCTTTTCTATCCTTGATGATTCCATGATCTACCCTGCCTCAAGAAACAAGGGGAGAAGGGCTAAGACAGGCAAGTGATGATCTCTACCTATTTAAGAAGCAGTAACCGTGGAAAGTTTTCCATTGCCACCCTACAAAGTACTCACAAATGCAATTGCTTTGTTCAGTGCAGTTCTGTGCAGGTTTAGTTTGTGGAGAAGTTTTGGTGTATGCCATCTAGGTATCTTTGGAGGCAGCTAAACCTGAAGCTCCAAACATGTACCAACCATTAACAGGGTCGTGACAATCTCCACCAACAACCAGGCCTTTGGAGAGCTTTTAACAATGTACCTGGTGGCAAAGTCCAATCTAGGGAACCAGGTAGACGACATCTGAAGTAAAGCCTTCAAGCTGCATACTATGTAGGAGTGACTCTATATGAGTCTTCTTGATAGATCCTCTGACCGATCTCACCTAAGGATGCCAAATTATTATTGTACCTAAGGCCATATCAAGTCTCCTGTGGCAGAAAGGAAGTCTGAAAAATTACTAGAGGACTATGTAGCTTCAATGTTTTTTTTTTTATTAGACTAAAAGCAGGGAAGACAGATGCTTCCAGTGCCTCCTGAAATGCTGAGCAACAGTGGGTCTTGCCATAGTCTCCTCAGAGACTCTAGCCTGCCAAAAACTAGTCGTAGTCTTAAGGTAAGATGAGCTAAGACAACTGCAATGAAAACAGGGATGAGCAAGGACTGATGTTTTGGGGATCTTTGTTTTGATGCTGTCCATCTCTCACAGAGAGTTTTATAGTAAATTATTCTTAATTTCCCAGATGTACACTCATTTTCCCCAAGTGTCTTTTCAGAGACTCAGATAGTACAAGCTTCTGTGTATCTCTGGATAATGTTTTGCCCTTTTTAGAAAGGACTTTGGACATGCAGCTCTGAAACTAAAATTGTATGCAACTGATCAATGTTCATGGTTAAATATAATCAAATAAGACATTTCTTCTCTGATTAATTTCAAGTGCATTGTCAAAGGTGGTACCGATAATATCAAATTCACATTGCAAGGCAAAAGAGGCAGCACAATGTCTCTGTACTTTTCAGCTGTCTGGTTTGATGAGAGAGTAAGGATTGTTCTGCTCTCGGCAGAGACGAGCACATCTCACACACACATGAAAAAAAAGAAGGTGGTATTCTTCATGGTTCACCAATAGGGGACAGCCTTTCTCATATTTGTCAGATTAACATATTCTCAGATGGCATTTCCCGAAGGGAATAAAGTGTCTCAAGTTGTTTTTCAAGCTCCTGTGCACTGTCTGAACAGATCGTTACGAAATTGCATTGCTACTGCTTACGGTGGAGAGCCTTTCTATTATATGCTACAGTGAAAACATTCAAGACATAGCTACACGTACTCACTGTCTCTAAAGGTACAGAACAGCTTGCTCCATCCTAAGCAGAATGCCATGCTGTTAAATGATGGGGCAGCAACCAGAGAATATTTCTTGTGATGGAGGAGCCAAATTTCATTGTGAAAGCCCATGCCAGCTCACCTCAGCCGAACTGGTTATGGTGCACCCTACTTACAGCACATCAGCAGTATATCTGCTCTGTCTCTTCTAGAAATTTTCAAGTCACCATTTCTACCCCTCTTTCAGCCCTTTCCTGCTGTCTCCTTCCTTCTTCCCCCAAATGTCGCTTCCCAGCCTTTTGTGAAGTATTGTAGTTCTGTACCCAGAGAAACAGAAACATTTTAGTCTCTCCAAAGCCATCCCCTCACCCCTGCTCTTTCTATCCTCTCTTGCCATCCTATTGACATTTATGAAGGGGAAAAGACTCTAAGGTGGTGATGTTAAAACATGGGTTTAACTGCTTTAATCTATCCTGAACTCAGAATATAATATCATTACAAATATATACTGTTTGCCAGACCAGCTTCTCAAAGGACAATTTCTCCTGCTCCCTTCCTCCAGCCATGTAGATATGGCCAAAGTAACTGTTTGGCATTCCTATATAACATGGCTCTTTCATTACAGCCATCAGATCACCATTTGTTCTGTTTGGGAGCCACTTACAGACTCAAAGTGAATTTAAAGGGGTAAGGCTTATTGCTTCAGTTTAGTATATATTTTTATGAAACCTATATGTCAGTAACAGTTGTTGCTTTGACTGATTAGACAGCCTCTAAGTACAATGATTAAATATGAATATCATGGGATATTTATTCAGACTTAATCTCCCCCTCTCAATCCTCAAGGCATTATCTGTAGAGAGTTACTAATGCAGAAAATGTTGCTGCTATCATCCAGATAGCAATCTGAGCTACCCCATGTAAAATTTGATGGATATACTTTCTAACAATGGGGTGGGAGGTGGGCAGAAGGCAGGGTTTCCAAAGAGCAGATTTGAAACTCTATGCATCAGAGTTGTCAGCTAACTGCATATCAGATTTACTAACAAGCCTTACCGGGGCAGGGATTTCTAATTTATCACTGTCTTAGACTGAAAGGAATGCTTAAAATACATGGACTGGGCTATTTTAGGTAAGACCTGCAAATTAATCTCCATCTTGTTGCATTCCCTGGATCTTTACCGTGAAAACACATTCAATGACTGTAGCTGACAAAAGGCTGCCCCTTTCAGAACTGCAAATAGAAAACAGTATAACACCTACTGCAAGGGGGAAAAAAAAAAAAAAAAACAAAAACATGTAAGGAAATATCCCACTCTTGTAGTTCAAACCTGCTTTAATTTAATAATGAAAAATAGCCTGTATTTTGAATAATAATAGGGGGTCCACTACAATTTTCAATGTAGTTCAGTTCACATCTACCAGTCCATTTCTCAGACAGGCTAAAATCTTTTCAGGTTTCTTTTTTTGCATAAAGACTTCTTACAGCAGGGCCAAAACTGTTACCCAGAAAACTCCCTCGAGCCAGAAGTTTTGTCCTGTCTGTGAGGAGCTGGTTTTGTGACTCCTCACTGACTCATCAGAAACCCCGGGCTGGCTGATATGCATTTAGGGTTTTGCAGGCACTTGCTACCTTCCAGCCCCCAAACCCATTCATCAGGAACATTCACCTGTTTTTCACTGACTGAAGAGCAGAAAAGATGGTCCCCAAATACCCACAATGCCTTAAAGTTATCCTTAACTTCTTCCTCGAAGTGTATTAGATGAGACTCAGGCTCTAAGTGCAAGTGCCAGGTCTCCTGTTCCTTCTCACTTCATTTCATCAGGCGAGCTCAGTGTTTGATCTGTTGTTGAGTGATTGAAGGTGGGAACAGTGTGGTCACCCTCGTGTTATTTAATGCTGTTTTTCCTCAGTTTAGCAATTAGCACAGTCACTGAGCTGTTTTACAGGAGGTGTTGCTATGCTGAATTGTTCTACAGCTGCACAGGATCAAAGAGTCACAAAGGGAGCCCAGTGCATGGATCTGCCACATGTTCCTTTAACTCAGCTTTGGTTGATGCTAATAGTTCTGACTGTGGTCATTAACTCTCTTTCTCTCTAAGATTTTTTATTTCTTGCAACATGTCTGAGAGCTTTGTTCCGGACTAGCAAGCCATGACAGTGAGCCAGGGAAGATGAGACTGATGGAATATAGCCAGGGCTGTGACACTGTCCTGCATAAGTATTTTACCCAAGAAAGGAAAGATGTCTCACTGTTTCAGTTATCATTATCACTAGTGTACTTAAGAGCTCTTAAGGATGTGTTTCTTGTTTTCAAAACAATGTAAAAATGACTACATAGCTAGTGAGTCTTAAGAAAAGTAGTTTTATAGGTATATCTTAGGGAAGCATTAACAGAATGGACTCAGGAAGGAGACAAGTCAAAAATAAAAGTCAACTGAGAAAAGCAACACAAACCTTCTCTCTCCTCCCAAAACCATTATAGCCATACTTATTCCTATATTTTCTCAACTTTAAAGCTTCCTCCTGTAATAAAGGCTTCTGCATCAATAGCTCTGTCTCAAATTGCTGTAAACTTTCAAAGCCAGCAATGATAAATACGATATCCCAATAGCTTTGGCAAAGGGGCTTTCCAGAGCTGTCTGAGTAAGAGTGGCTGCTTGTCACTCTTGTAACTAGGGCTTCAAAACATAACACACTGCAGAGTCTATGGCAAAAGGCAGGGAGGAGCAGAATCCAGTGCTGAGGGTAGAGAAAGGGGAAGGAGAGGAAAACAGTGTGTAGAGTTACAAACAGGACAAGGAAAGTGAGAGAGGGATGGTTTGACAGCATCAGCACATGAGGGGGATAAAGACATTGAAATTGAACAAGATAATATATAGCAGTACTATGTGAAGTACAGCTATGAGCTGCTGCTTTAATTGTTTTATTCTGGCAACATAAATGGGAAAAATATATATTTATTTTAAAGTGACACTAGTAAGATTTTAGAGAATTCTGGGCCTTCCTCAATTAATCCCATGCATCAATATGCTTTCCAACAGCATCTTCAAAGGTATGGCTTTTCCACTCTATTAAACTCTATTAAGCTTGTACAGGTCATAAAACTGTAAACATGACAACCTGATTATCATTCATTTTGTCTTTCTCCTTCCTGTGTCTTCACCAAAATCTATAGCCACTATTCCTCTACTCCTGTATTCTGCCACTTGACATGATAGGCTTTGTTCTCTTACTTTAAGGTCTGATTTACTTTTTAAAGATACTCTATTGTCCTAAACCTCTTGATAAGATCTGAAATCCCAAAGTCTACAGCTCAGACTCAAAGACAGAAGGTGTCTTCTTGCAGTCTGTAGTCTCTTGCAGCTCACGAGACCTCTCGCTTTCAGAAACTGTACTCCATTTCTTTAAACCTGAGCAGTAATGCAGACAACAAAATGAAGGTTTTCTTGGGATGGTGTAAAATGCTACCAGCAGTGAGAAAGAATATAAATCAGAAATTTTAGGGGTAAATATTCTTCATCTAAGGGAAGTGATTCTTGCTACTGCTGCATACCACTATTTCTCTTGCAGATCATGTTAACAGTGAGACTCATCCCTTCCTTGGGGATAACTTGCCACAGATGATATGGAACCCATCATTTTTTTCTCACTGTAAGGACAGATGTTTGCTCTGACTGGCAGATCTAAAAATTGAATTATTTTTCTCTCTGCTGAGATAGATATACTCCCTAGATAAATTTGAGCATGATCAACAGATATCTTCTTTAGAAGATTGACACAGAACTTGAAAAATGAAACACAAGTCCCCTGGCAGGAACGTCCTCTTTGCAAAGCAGTGACATAGAACAGGAAACAAATGATCTGTACTCCTTGCCTATTCCATCATTTTATCTTGTGCTCTACACCTTTATCAAGGCAATCAAAAGATGAAGGCTTGAGACAAAGTGAAAACATGGCATATTGCCAAATAGTTTCTAATAGTATTTTTGGCTTCTCCATTGTTCATTATTCCTTAGGAGGAACTTTGTTCCTTAGCAACTAGATGTTGAGTGTTACTTCCATGCTGTGCAGGGAAATAAGACTCCTGTTTGTAACGTCTTCTTACCTCCACAGTACTGGGGCAGCTCAGGAAAAGGTGCTTCTTATTCAGCAGAAGCACTAGAGGAAGTCAAAAATGGACCAAATCCTGCTGTGCTACCAAGCCAGGAGAGCTTGACAGAACACTCCCCCCAAGCCTGCCCAGGCTCTGCACCTGAAGAGAAGTAATCAGTATTAACCAGCCCAGGGGCTCTCCACAGTTCCCACCCTCCATCAAAGAAGACATGGCCAAGAAGTTACATTGAAAATGTCACTGAAACCATTATTCAAACTCTGACACCTCCTTCTGGCCTGGAATAGACAGAACTTGCCCCACCCATCGCTAAATGAAGGAAGGAGAGGTAATGAATGAAATCTAAAAAACAGAAGACATGCCAGAGATGCCACAAAATCCAATCAAGGCTATACCAGTTTACAAAATTATATACCCAAAACCAAGGAGAGAGAGAGTAAAACACAGTCAGATAATAGAGCAATAATTTACCATGTCGAAAAAATGCATACCATCTTGTTATTCAGTGCCCCTTTTCCTTTTTCTCCAGCATTCTAATGACTAACCAGATGGATCATCCACAGCGCAAGAGACTATGTGTATAGCTAGAGTTCCTTTGAAAAGTCATTTGAATATTTTATAATATTGGCTTAATTTCTTGTCTGTGTTATGCTAGCTCCACTTCAAGCCTAAATGGCCATAGAAAAGGCTGCCTAGCATTGAGACACACAATCCTATTTAAACTGAGTTTAATACTGGATAAACTGAGTTTAATACTGGAACACTGTTTAAATGCTTCTTATGTTCCTTTGCTGCTTGAAGCAAGAGCTAATGTGAGTCGTTTTGGGTTTTAACCAGTTTTAAACTTAGCCAAATAATGAGACGCATAACACATGAGTCATGGGATGTGGAACTCAACACTCTCCGGATATAGCTGTAATTAAGCACTGCCTTGCTTAGCACCGAGACTTCCCCCAGATCTCATCTAAGTAGTGAAATCCTCCATCCTAAACATGGAACCACATGAATGATACACCAGGGGGGCCCTCAGTTCTGTGGAGGAAATGTCCTCCTCCTCCTCAGTCAGTAGGTAGTTCTGCAGAGAAGCACCAGCACTACAGCAGCACCCAAGAGGAGATGGAGCACTCTCATGGCCAGCTCTGGTGCTGCCTGCCAGGCATTCCCACTGGGAAGACTTCAGATAGAGCACCCTCAAGAACCTGCTTATCCACAGTCCTCTTACTTCAGTGGCCGATGAGAGGGAAATTGGGCACTCAAGAGACACATGAAGGGATGAAGTGTGTTGGGCTCACAGAGCTATCAGGAGAGGTATTGATGTGAATCAAACTACAAGGGCTTTTGAAGTAACTTGTTCTTTGGCAGGCTGCGTATACCCTGAAATGACTGTGGCCTAAGTGACTAAATTAGATCAGCCAATTCAAAGATTTAACGGCATGATGTCAGTATGGTTTATGTGACTTCTCCTGAATTTCATACCCTTGAAATTCTGTACAGAGAAACCTTGGGTACTACCTCTGGCAAAACTGCATTATGAAGAATGGAAACAGGTGATGCAGCAATGCCACAGCAACCTGCACATTTAGAATAGTCTCACTGAACTGTTGGAGCGCTACCAAAACTCTCTTTTGTATTTTGTTTGCTCATCATTTCTGTTCACTGAGCCCTATTTCAATTCAGATTGTAAATACTTTTGAACATAAACTATGTCTTTATTTGTTTCTAATACTCACTGGGTGCCCAGCGCTAATGATCACCACAGCCATTAACCACTCAGAGAATTCTGAGCTCTGTCTGTACTTAAAAGAACCTCAAATATCTCAAAGTATGGAAATTCATAACTGGGGCTTTCAAAATATTAATTAATATGTACCCCACTGCTAAGCCCTAACTCTCCATCTTTGTTTGATTCACAATTACTTTGTAAGGTGTGTTTATTTTCCTAATCAGTTACTTTTCTTGGGTTGTGTAGGAAGGCTGCAGCAACACGCTAGGGATATATTCCACACAGAAGAGCCACTGTAGTTGTACCAATTATTTGCGCACTGCAGAGCTTTCCTTTTATAATTGACTTCATACTTTCATGTCTTCAATGCTAAGTGCACAGCTTCATCACCACACTAATCTTTGTGCTGCTTGGAAAGTAAGTGCAACAATTTCCTGATCTGGGCTTGGGAGGTTTATTTATGCAGACACACTGCATCCCATATCTAATGACATTTGTATAATTGGTGGTCCATGCAGAGGGAGCATTAGAGTCACTGAAGCCCCACACGGTGGCTCAGGCATGAGATCCTCCTTGTCTCACTTGCTATTATCAGGGCACCCTAACTTAACCTCTCTCCTAACTTAACTAACTTAACCAGTTGCCCCCAGTTCTCCCTTCTCCAAGGCTGGAAAGCCTCAGGAATTGTCCCAATAACTCCCTTTCATTCTGTTCTGTACAGACAACAGAAGGAAATCTTGCCAAGTGCAGTGTTTTTGTGACTGGGAATGTGGAGTGTATAGAGCATCCACTTTTTTTCTGTCTGCGTATAATCATAAAGAAAATTAGGGTTGGCAGAACTGTACTACAAGATTTAAAGTAAGTCACTGATAAAACAAACCTGTTTGTAACAGAAATGTGAGAGTTAAAGTACATCACTGATAGATTAAATAAGCTTGTTTGTAATGGAGATAAAAGCTATTTGTACTGCTGTGGTGCTGGGTAAACATATTTTTTTAAGCCAATAATAAAGACACCAAAAAAACACATTTGCCATTGTCCAGAAAGTATTTCTGGTTTCAGGTCAAATTGCCTAATGGTTTCATCTGAGAAAAAAAAATAGAGTCAGGACTCTCAGAAGAGATGGTAGATGGTTTTGCTACCTTTTACCCAGCAGTTTAATGCAGACCCACTCAGTTAAATTTTACTGAGGTCCACTTCTCAGCAGAAAGCAGCATGCCATCTCCCACCCTTCCAGGATTTGCATGTTGTCTTTTCAGCCAAGACAGACCATTGCAGCTGTTCCCTCATTTTTCTGCCTTTCTGCTTAGCAGGACATTAAGGAATGATGAGCAACAAGAAATTTGGTGTCTCTTGCTTGAATCGCATATCTGGAATTGCAACGGTGCTGAAGGGAAACGAGCACAGGATCTGATTTGGCCAGTTGTGGTATGGCCTTGATTTAAGTGTTCATACATCCCTCCTGGGACATGAGGTAATTTGTCCTCTGGCACTGTCCATGCATATGGTAAGTGGAGCAAGACCTTTGAGGCAGTTCCACTTCCCATCTGAAAATCCTGGGTGTTACTCCATGGTTTGCCTGCTCTCCCCTCCTTCCTCACTCTTCCTAGGGATGGTCCCCCAAGTGGGACAGGCTCAAAGCATGGCACCCAGCAGCTGCTTCTCCTGGGAGGTGGGGAGGCAGTTTCTGTGTCCATCAGGCAGGGAAAGAAGCTAAATCTGGATCTTGTGGTGACTATTTCAAATCAATAACCTACTGAATGAGAGGAACATGATATCTAAATTCTACCTTTGTTAATTAGACGTCACCTGCTTTATATAATCAGCATTTAAAGAATGACAGATTCGGGGTCATATTCCACAGAAATAACTAAATTACTGCATTTTATAAATTTTGATGATTTCTCACACAATTTGGTTCAGCATTTCTTTTTTGATTTCTCCTGCCAGAAGCAGCCCTACATTGCACTCATCTTGACTTTTCATTGCATCTCTATTTATACAGGGCTAGTTGTATTACAGAGATGCTTTTAATAGCAATTTTCACACTTCTAGCGTCTAAATTTTGGATGTATTTCTTATAAATTAGCCTTACCTCTGAATTTTCTGGCTTTACTGATAGCTGGAAGCTTAGAAAAAATATATATAGAATCTGAGAATGGTTTTTAACTTAACCTTGACAGATGAAACAACATATGTTAGAGGGAGAACAAGTGGCAGAGATACTCAGGAGTGAAATAGTCTTTACTGCTTTAGCATCTCATGAGGTATTTGGGATTCCCCTCATCTGCCCTACAGTTCCCTAATCAGTGTCTTTGCTTGTAAATATTAGGAGCTGCTGCAAAGATAATATCCCAAGAAGAGCTTGAAATAATAATAATAAAATAAAGACTCCTAACCAAATCGACTCACCTATGTTGACCAAAATTGTAACTGGTTTTGCTCTCCCCTTTCTAATTGTAATTTTTCCAAAGAGTCTGTTTACTTGAAACACTTATCCCAGCTTTGGTCAAGTGCCTGAAGAAGGGAGGTGCAGAGAACCGAGACAGGCAGTGAGAACTCAGGGATATCTAACTTTGGCTTTTCAGGTTCAAACATCATAATTGTCAAGATATTAATTAAGAAAAGCCCAAGTGGCCACCTGAGGTCTGAGGCTGGGCCGAACATCAGCTGCACAACTAAACCTTTTGTGTCCATTAGCCTGAAGCTGTGAATGTGGAATGCACCAGGCAAACCAGTGACCTCCTCAGTGAAGCAGGAGGGAGAAGTCTCTTTTTCATTTGTAGGGGAAAGACCAGGTTGCAGGAGTTCACCTAGGATATTGTATTGCCTATGGTCGTGAGATGGGAGGCCTCTTTTTTTTAAAGACAAATGTGCAATAGTTGAAATTGAGCTGGCAGAACCTGCCTGAGGAACAAACTCACCTTTTATTAAAACAAAAGAAAACTTGCCAGAACTGCTGGGCTCGACACAGCTTGATTAAAGCCATTGGGGAATTTACCAATCAAGGAAAGGGCAAAGCATGGAAAAAATAAGAACTGCTAGATCAGTTAAAAGTAGCTAGAGAAAACCCTGAGGCTCTGCAGCTGGTCATTACTGATGCAAGAGATAGACTGCCTCTTGGAGAAGGGATATAATGGGAGAAGAGCAACACATTAATCTGCAGAGTTCAGCAGCAGGGCTGACTAATCACACACAGAACTGGCAGCTTGTAGACAACAGACCACCTTCTTAGAGTGGGAACATTGATGTAGATCCCTGTTCACCATGAAAACTACATATATTACCATGCCTGCATGCCTTAAGCAATGCAGCTCCCTTCCACCTTCCATGCCAAAGAAGATTGGTGTGAAAAGAAACTCAAGACTGTGTCCACACTAAGCACAAATTGAACATACTGCAGTGAGCTGTGCTAATCGAAGCACTGCTTAGTACTTTGGCGGCAGGTTATCACTAGCCCTGCTGGGCAGTCAGCCCTTCTGGAAATCATTATCACTGGAGAGCTTCAGCTAAAAATCTCATCTAAAGGCACTTTAGTGAAAAAATGTTAATTGCTAATTCTGATTCCCTGCCTTCCACATGACAGCGGGACAGTGATGGTAAAGGGAGGATGCACAAGTGAGTTCCCTGAGGCAGGTAAGCAACAGATGTGTGCATTTACCTAGGCACAGACAAAAGAATAAAAAACATACCTAAGTCCTTTTCACGCTCTCATCAGTAGTGCTGGGATAAGGAATTCAGTTTCATGATGCAGAATACAGTTTTGCTTTATTGAAGAGCTACTTGACTCACATTCAGGTGATAAAATAACACTGATTAATAACAGGGCTTTAAGGAACATGGTCACATACCTGGTTAGAGCACAGACTTTCACCAGAATCTTGTACTTTCTCTATAAGAAAGAAGGAACTGAGGCCACCAGGGCCTCATACAACTCAATTGCTTTGACTATGCCTCTCATGAAGACAGTTATGCAATCTCCATAGATGCGTTTTCAGGCCTGATCTCCACTACCAGAAAGGATATGCACTGAACTCAGTGTAACCTGCCTCCTAGTCACAGCCAAGAGACTCTAACTTGTGCTACAAAGCAATTATTATGTATTTGCCAGTGTAATGGTACAAAAGAATGTCAACAAATCTTTTCCACCCTGCTGCATCTCATAGCTTTGTACAACACTTTCTCCCCTCAGCCACCTCTCCTCCTGTCTGCCATGAGAAGTGTCAGAAGACGTCAGATTCCAATGTCTAAATTAAATGTAGTAATCTGATCAGGATGAAATGCCGAATGAGTCACCTCCTTCTGCATCAGCCTCTATGCCACCTGCCCTTTGCTCTGCTTCTTGGCTTTCATAGTTTGCTGCTCGGCACAGTGTCCAAGATAATTTAAAATGGACCTGATAAAGAAGGAACTAATGGATAAAAACTTCACGAGAGCTTTTCAGGTAGAAAACTTTGCGGTATAAGCAGATATAAATGATGACATTTGTGGGGAACCTGCTCTATAAACTCCCTTTTTAATGGGAAGATTAAAGTGAAGTTGATAGAATATTTCTGAATTTTTCACCTTCTCTTTTCTAAGTGGCATATCAGTGAGACACTGACAATGTTCTCACCATTAAACTTGACAGAGAAATATATGTCCCCTGATTCCAGATGGCTGCAATAATGTAAAAAGCAGTACGAATCTGAGCCAGATGACCAGGTGAGGACCTGAACACAGAACAATGTGGGATCAATAGCTTTTAATAAACTTGCTGAATTTTGCACCAGTTATTCTTTGATGTTCATGAACAACAAATTAATTTAAAGAAGGGATCTGGATTTTTTTTTTTTTTTTTAAGAGAACATTAACCACTTTTTCTACATCATTTTTGAATTTACACAGGTATATGAAATACCATCATATGAATCAAGATATTTTAGTTGTTCTTTGCTTTCCCTCCTTTCTGAGGCCAAGGCTAAGTTTCCAAAGGGACAAGATAGCTTTTCATAATCACTCATCTATAGTATAAGCTAAGTGAAGGGCAAATCATTTAAGAATACTGTGCCTTAAGCTGAAGATAACTCAGAACAGTGAACTTTGGTACTAACTGGAAAATAGTAGGAAAAAAAATCAGAAAATTGTCTGCCACCTACATTTTTTTTTTCTCATCAGCAAGCCAAAAGAAATAATTCTTCACTAAAATTTAAGATAACGCAAAAACATTCCCTGCCTCCCCTACACACTTACTTTTCTCTTTGGTTAGGCGCTGTATTCAGTGTGACTCACTTAGGCTTTCTGAAGTAGGACACCTTAGGAAGACATCACTGTACCTCCCAGGCTATCCTAAAAAAAGAAGAGGCCTTTTCTCTTTTAAAAAGTTCCTCTTCTAAACCAAGATGTCTCCAAAATAAAATGATCAAAAAAACTCCCAAATCCTTTCCACTTAAACACCGGGCTTTCGTGCATCACATACCTGTTCCCCATGTAGCCACAAGCTCTCAAGTCCCATGGCCAACACCTCCCATGACAATAAATTTTTATTAGTAAAAACTATTTCCTTATCCTTGATAGCAGGAAAAAGGCAAACCAAGGGGATTAGATGGTGGGAAAAGCCTGCTGAAAGGAAAGACTGATCCAGTGGAAAAATGGGCTGTGCTACAGGAAGATGAGCCTTTCATACTGTGTGCAGGAGTTTGCCTTCCCTGTATGCTTTGTCCTTTCCCTGTATCTGGCTGGCTTCCTAAGGGTTAAGCCATCTTTGATAACAGACAGGAAGGTAAAACTCTCCTAAACATCTTCAGAAATCTGCTTGCCTATTAGTAATTCCCTAGTGACAATGTAAAGAAAATCAAACACCAGACTTCACATCCTGAGCAAGCCTGGTTATGCATATTTAATAAAAGGAAACATGCTATAAGATAAAAATGGGTGTCCATGGAAACTGCATATCTATCTAAAAAAACAAAACAAAAACCAAAACAACAAAACAAACACACCACATTAAATTGTGCATGTGACTTTCTTTCACAGGCACTCTCCCTCTACCAGTTTTGGTGTTATGTGTTGACTGTCAGAGATCTCCACTGCCTGGCTGTCATTTTCACGTCCCCAGGATGATCTCAGCATTGCACAGCTCTGAGATCTGCCATGTACAGCACACAGCTCAGGCTGCACATAGGCTTCTCTGCACCAGGCAAATATGGGCTGCAACAAAGCACTGAGCAGGATGGCTTGCCCCTAGGATTTAGAGCTCTTCAGTAATTTTTTGTAAGGGGTTAGATGAGGGGAAAACAAAACAAAACAAAACAAAATGGCATGGGCAAGCCAGAAGCAGTTTGTGCTCTGTGAAGAGGGAAGGAGGGAACTGTGCGCTCAGCTCTCACTGCTTCCTTGTCCTCATACTCTGCAGATACAGGAGAGAGATGAGAAATATGGGTATATATCTCCCCATGGGGACATGGGGATCATCCATTTGATTAAAGCCATTGCGGAATTTACCAATCAAGGTAAATCAAGGTGATTTTTGAAGACAACCTTGATCCCACAATGCTGTAACTGTTCAAAGCTACAACCAGCAGCTGTCCTAGTGTGTTACACGGGTTAGCTGAACTGCAGCTCTGAAAGCTGGGGTTCAAGCTCAGGACAGCATAGAGTGTAGTGGGGTGGGATCAACAAACACTGAATCATCTTGTGGTTTTCTCAGCTTCAGCCACCAGAGCAGTGCCCAGCATCAAGAAGTGCTCAATAAGCCTCTTTGTTCGCAGGACCAGCTGCTAGGCACTGTGAAGAGACTTGCAGTAAACCATGGTTTGCAAGAGATGCATGCACGGGGACAGACAGCAAAAGAGTTCTGTTATATTTAGTGCAGAATGTACAAGTAAATTTTTATCAAAAGGAAAGCAATAGTTGGCTTCCTCAACATTTTACCTTTAGCAAAGAGGCAAATAAGCCAACTCTACCACCTGGCTTTCGTGAAGCTCTGGGAAAAGGGCAGGATGTACACAGTGGTCCATACGGAGCAATAAACAAAGGCACCATCCAATTGGTGGTGATAGCAAAGGTCACTGTGGAGAGCTTGATTTCCTCCAATCTGTTTCCATGTGGAGTCCCATTGTATAAATTGCTTTAGCACTCAACAACTTTGAGGATCAAAAACCCTACCAAGGAAAAGCCTGTGTCAGGTTTGTGAGCTATCACCTTGTTAACATTGTTTCCAATAGAGCCACCATTTTGTCCTCTTCAGTAACCAGGCAATAAATTTAGTCCCCACTGCATGGAGTAGTGGTTTTTTTTTTTAATAGCAGTGAAGAATTTCCACAGTGGGATCAGGCACTTAAATAAAGAACAGCAGTTTCCCACCTCACTCCACAGATTGCTGACAAACCCAACCTCTACTCTCCTCTTCCTCAGAGCTCTCCACACCTCTGCACACATTTGTTCTGTTACTGCTGCCTTTCATTTAACTTGTTCTTAGGGAAAGACTTCCCAAAGGTTTTAGTTGCCCAATTACTAGACAAACATAACCACACACAGCTAAGCTAATGCAAATAGATTCTCTGCTCCATCATCCAGTACACTTGCTTCAGGCTTTACTATGCATTCATAAGCAAATTCTGTTTCCTCCCTCCTGTGCTCATCTTGAACAAGGGAGAAGCTTTTATCCCATTCCCTTGTTACCATACCAAGCATCCATAAATTCATTCCACTGCTTGAATCTCCTCACATTCCCAAAACTAGGCACCTGCAAAGTCTGCATGTTGAAGGTCCACTCCTGCAGCTGGAGTAATTCAGGAACAGATCTACAAGCCTGTATGAGGCAATGCAGAGGTTACCTGGCATTGTCCACATTGTCCTGTTGTACTGCTTCTATTTGTGCAGTTCAGATCTCTAACATCCCACACTCTTCTTCATCAGTACTCTAAGATGTTTGGAAAGCACTCTGGCCTGGATGCCTCTATTAGGGAAGGGAAAGACCTGGCCAAGGTACTCATACGTGAAATCTTCATGTTCCAAACTCTAGGGCTTTCATTCCACCACCATATATCGGACAAGACTGATTAATATGGCCTGCACAATCAAAGCATACAGCATTACTAGCATGCATCTTCAACTACTCCATGGCACAAGCAGGACACATGCTCTTGTCCTTTTGAATAGGATTATTCCACCATACTAAACCAGCCAGACTGGCAGCTTACAGCCTGCGGTCCAGGAGCACTGCTCTGAAAGACTGCACAAGCAGAGGGGTGTCCAAGAATGGGAAGTACCCACAGGTTCAGTTTCAGGTGCAAGCTTCACATGGCCACAGTCACTATCCATTTTCAGTCTAAAGATAAGGTGTTATCCTAGACCATGGTTTCAAAGTAGTACTTTTTGAGCATGTGGGGATTACATTGCATGAGTAGATTACATACGGCTGTATGTATGCTGCCAAGCCAAGCCAAGCATGCCATTGGACTCACCAGCGACTGACAGCCTTGCTCCACAGTCTTGCCTCAAGAGTTTGCACAGCCTGAGAGTTATCAAGAAGGTACTAACTTATGAGGAGTCCCACAGAGTAGAGGAATGCAGGTGGTCTGACACAGTGACAGCTGGGTCCTGGAGGTCATGGTGCAGGAAGCACAAGCCAGACAGATGTGTGCACCAGGAAACACAGGGCACCTCTAGAGGAACATTGACAGCACCCATCAGTGAGGAGAGAGTTTCTGGCCAGTCTTCCTCCCTCTCCTGGCTTGTCCTTCCCAGTTGTAGGCCATACACACTGGCCTATCCCAGGACTTGGTAAGTCCTGGCATCCTATGAGAAACAGATGATCAAGTGCTTCTGTGAAGTTTGCAATACAAGTTATGCTCAAGTAAGCATCATAGGTAAGGAGGTTGGATGGCAGGAGGAAGGGAAGGACTGTGCTACGTGGTCAGCAGCAAGGCTACATGTAACAGCACACATGCAGCTGCTGGGAACCTGTAATTCTGAACTGGGGGTTGGCAGACACCTCATTGCACTTATTATTCCTTTTGCTCTTTTTTGCTGTCTGGTTCTCAGAACTAAGCTTTTAATATGTGACACGACAAGGATACATACTAAATATATTACTTCCTGTCAGGGTAGGAAATGGGTTAAGTAAGCTTACAAGTGGGTTTGTTCTCCAACTAGCATCTGTATGCCCTAATAAAGTCAGATAACTGTATTACTGGGGTAGCTTGAAAACAGACCAAATCTGCTTTCTGTTTTTGCTAAATCCACAGCTAAATGATTTTTGAGGGGGATGTTTTCATGGGAGATAAAAGACTAAAATCAATGATAGGACTGTCTGAAGACTGAAGTTTCATTTTATCTCCACAAAAAAATCAGGAGTCAGCTATTCCAGTCGCTCTCTATTAAGTTTTGGTTCAAAAATGTCACTTGTACTCACAGCGGTGCTGAAAAGACTATTTATCTGAATCCAACTGTAGCATAAAGATTCTATTGGAATCTTTTGTTTATTGAATTAGAAAAGCATATGTAAGTGATGCTGGTTTTTTACAAGAAAGGACTTGTAGGTTATATGAAACCCAAGCTATATGCGAGAAAAATTAATAATAGTAATCATAAATGGTTATGAGAATGGCATGAGGTCTAAAGATAACAAACATGTACACTTAGATATCAATTCGTGGTTTAGGGAATTTAGGAGAAAAGTGCCTGACAGTTCAAAAAGGAAAATTACCATCTCTTCCAAACACTTTTCAAGAGCTGCAACAACAATTTAATGCTCTAAATTATGAGTTTTACTGTCTAACCATGGTGATGGGCCTGAATCTCAAACAAATCTAAATAAGAACCCTGAGAAGTGAGAGACTATTACAAGATGGAAGTTATTTAACGATTTCACAATCTAGAGGGAAGCATATTACACTGCTTTATTTTCCTGATTGTACACTACTGTGTACTGTGTTTTTTTTTCCAGAACTAGCAACTCTATAAAATGCCACGAAAGATTTAGTTTTGGCCCAGGTTACTGAACAGGCAGCTGGCAACGGTTCCTCAGTTCCAGATCTCTCTGGCCACCACACCCAAAGAAGAGCTAACAAGGGTTAGGCAAAATGGTTGTTTATGGTAATTGGGTGAGTAGAATTGATGGTACTTAATGTGCTAGTCCTAAAAATCCTAATTTTCCAATCAGTCTCCCTTTGCAGCTTGCTCTGTCTAGAGACTCTTGCAAGAATAATTAGGATTAACTATTTTTTTCTAGACTCTACACTTTTCATACACAGATCTACCTGTAAAGCTAAACTAAGTAGAAATGAACCCCTGCTCATTTTCTCCTTCCAACTAACTCCTTTTATAGAGAGCTTAGTCTACAGTTCAACTAAGCCTTTAATTGTGTGCTTAACTTTAAGTATGTGCTTAATGTCAATGGGACATATGGGTAAGTATGAAACTCTGTGTTTCATTGAATAGACTAAGTTACCTCTAATGTTTAAATATTTTGCTGAGCTGAGGCCTTGGCAAATAGAAAAAGAAAAAGCATTTAATTGGATATTGAAAAGAAATAGGTTCCTAGAATCAGTCAGTAAAAGTAGTAGTATAAGTTTTTAATCCTCATTGGTATAATTATGTCAGTAACTCACTTCTGTTCGTCCTAGGAGGAAAGACTTCTTTGAACATTAATTGAAATGTGGGAGTTTAAACTCAGTAACTGAACTCTTTGCTTTTGGGTGTCTTTGATCAGAATGTCAAAGATATTTGGATATTTTTTTCTATTACATCAGTGCTCAAGACCTTGCCATTTAAATATGTATAAACATATTCTCCCATCTTCCCTGTATTTCTAGGATTACTATATTCCTGTAGGTATTCAGCCAGAAAAACGATTAGCTGAGTCTCACACATAACAGTGCTATAAAACCAACATATGCACTCACTTGGTTTTCAGGGCTGTTATGGCACCCTGCTGAGATCCTTGCCCCTACTTTATACACATTCTTGTTA
Source organism: Megaceryle torquata (assembly GCA_024611175.1). Classification (NCBI taxonomy): domain Eukaryota; kingdom Metazoa; phylum Chordata; class Aves; order Coraciiformes; family Cerylidae; genus Megaceryle; species Megaceryle torquata. The sequence continues at coordinate 119,578 of JANIJG010005068.1, read as the reverse complement.
CCTGGCAGTGTTAATAATGTCTCTAAAGCAAGAGAAGAGCTATGACGTTATAAACTCCCTCTTGTTGCTGCTCCTGTTTCAGTCTGAGAAATTTATCTTCCACAAGTTTCTGTACTTAAGCACTTTCTTTCACAAGTAGTTGTCATTGCATCTGGTATCGTTGCTCTGAACCTGAAGAAACTGAGGTGAGCAGTTTTTGAAAAGCTATACCTATTAGACAAAAGCAGTCTGCCTTTTGGCAGCTCTTTCCTTTTCTGTCCCTGAGCTCACCCTGTAGCACAATGAGGTGTTACCCCGTAAAAAAGAATAAATGCTACATTCAGGGAGAGTGTTTCTCCTCTCTCTTGCCTTAACCAAATGTGTTCTACTCTTGTCTGTCCCATAGATATTGCATCATATTCAGCCTCTACTTGTCCTCTGAATCTTGCCAGAATCTACATTTTTGCCTCTTCAACTGCAATGAATGACTGCACCTATTTATCCTTCTGACACGTCTGTTCTCATGACTTCTTCATCCTTTGATGTCATTATCATACCATAGTCTTTTACCTTGTGTGTCTTCAGCAACAGGAGAAGTTCTTTCACGTGACTTAGTATGGAGCATTGCTAGAGAGTCAAACATTTTCTAATGCCTCACTAATATTTTCCTTCATTTCTTTCACATGACAAGCCACAGAAATATAGAGCAATGATAGCAATATTTAAAAAAATAAATCTCATCAAAACTCTCATGTAATGGCTATAATTTTATGTCACTATCTCAGTTACAGTTCAGTGGAGAAAAAAAGAGGAAGTGAGTGGCAAGTTGAAAGAAGGCAATAAACAATATGTATCATAAGCAATATGCTAATAATTATGCCATTACTGCATTTGATTCTTAGTGCTGTGCCTTCCAGTACGTTATTTTTCTTTGGCATTTTGGGACAGCTTAGACAGTTAACAGAAACTCATGTCACTACTCTTCTGGTTTTCCCTTTTAAATTCTGATGCATAATATTTGGGTTACAGCTATCACTAGAGGTTTCTTATTTCTTTTAAAAACTTCTCTTGGAGATTTAAAATGAATCAAGCACATATTCCTATAGGTCTTTCATTTTGTAAACATTTTCTTCTTCAAACAAAAATCTGCATTCTGGGTCATATTTGGAGATTTGTAGTGTCTTTTTAATGGATTGTAGGACCAAAGGGATTGTTACAATAATCTATTTTAAATTAGCTTCTGTTTAAACAATAGTACATTTTTCAAAAAAAGATAATTAGAGGGGGAAAATTCATTCTGATCCTAGATAAATTGTTCTGGTAATCAATTACTCTCAGTTTTAAAACATTATGTGGTTTATATTAAGTCCATATTTGTTTAGCTCCACCTTCCATTCACTAGATAGTGTTACCCTTTTTAGTGATGTATTCACACTTCTTCATAATCATAAAATAGCTCTCAACTCACCTATTAACTTACTCTTAGATAAATTGGGTAGATTAATATTCTTAAACCACATGCTGTGGGATATTTTTTTTTCCACAAGCTCAGAATCATTCTTTTTTTCCTCTCTTAACCTTTTCTGTTTTTCAGACTTTTTTTTCTTAATGGGTGAAAACAAGATATGGACAGAGAATGCTAGCAATTATCTCAGTCATACCATGAACTCATCTCCCTCCTGCTTGACATTCACTGCTTACCCATTCAAAGCTAATGTTTTTCTCTTAGCCATTATATCGAACCAGGAGCTCATATTCAGACACTACTTATCACAAACTCTAAATCTTCATCAGTATCACTGTATTTCAAGGGTACTTTTCTGCTATTCTGTATGTGTGATTGGAATTCTTTGTTCCCAGGCATATGACTTTGCATTTGACTGTATTAAAATGCATACTGTTCAGATGAGCTCACCTTAGAGAATGATGTAAATCCACAACATAGAAATGATCTATACTGTCATTATTTACCACTCCACTAATTTTTATGTCATCTGCAATATTTACCAGCAAAGATTTTGTATTTTCTTCCAGATCATTGCTAAAGAATAACTAGCATTAGGCCAAGAACAGATTACCCCAAATGTCTCCATAGGATGCAGATTTTCAGTCACAGTACTCTTGAAATCTATCTAGTAAATACATCATTCAGTCAAAGCTTAAAGAGGTTTGAAATAACCTCTATATTCTGTATACAAAGGTAGGGTAAGGTTAAGCTGTTTTAAACAATAAAAATCTAGCTGACCAGGCAATAGATTGGAAGCTGTTGTTGCCATCTAATAACATTTTAGACTATTGAATCATAAAGTTTGAACAGCAGCATAAGAATAAATACAAAATCACATTGTGCAACTAGAAGAATTCCACTCCCTTAGAAATAAAATAAGACAGCTTTCTCCTTCAAGCACATTCAACCGAGTAGCTTCACAATAAATACAACATGATAATATTCAGTAAACAAACTTTTAATATCCTATCTATTGGATAGAGAGAGGCATCTGCCTGCTTTGTCCTCAAAACACAAGCAAAACTTAGAGCGCGCCTTGTCTCTAGAAGGGATGTGCACAGGCAGCACTACATATGCATCCCTCATCGCAGGAATGGCCTAATATATATGGTAGCATCACAATAACCTAATTCTGTCCTATCTTTTTTTTTTTTTTTTTAAGTCAGCAGAGAACACAGTAATATCACATGAGCCTGCAACTTGCAAGTTATGTAGAGTTTTGGCAGAACTGTCACTTTCCTTACAATACAATGCATTTTCAGCTTGGTTTCATTATTAAAGAAATAGTATTTGTCTAGGATTAGTCAAGTCCAAATGCAACACTTTAGGTTTAATTTTTAGTGATTTATCTGGGTCATATATCAGAACGTGATACACAACAAAACTGTATATTTTATCTAACCTTGTAGTAGGAGGGATACAACTATTATTGCAATATTGGAATGACTCTAATAAACTAGAAATTGTGTTTCATCTGACTTGGACATGACTATTTAGGAATAATATTCAGCTGAAAAGAAAATATTTCAAAGGTTTTGTATGGATTTCAACACTGCGTGCCAAGAATCTCCTGCAATTCCACTCTCTAGCTTTCCAGGACCAAGGCTCCATGCTCACATTATTATTCAAAAAAAGTAAAATACTCTAGATTCTTGTTGCCTTTTTTTTTTTCCCTCTTTAAAAGGACAAAGAAAAAAAGTTACTCACTTTTTTGCTTTGCAGTAGTTTAGTCGAGTAGCTGTAGTTTGTTCGTGCTTGTTACTATGATCCTTATGCCACAATCCATGCAAATAAATGTTATGTTATTGTTAAAAGAGAGGTCAAAACTTGCTCTTTGTCTTGGTCATCTGCATTGATGTAGGGCTCTGTGACAATGCATATTAAATGGGGAATGAAGGTGTAATTCTTTGTACCTTACCACCAGAGTTTTGTTCAGAAACTCTTTAAGTCTTAATAGGTTAGCTTCACCTGATATTTCTTCCCTCTTCTATTTTTACTTGGTGTTAGAGGATTCAGTAATCTATATGGCAAAAAAAGAAATACAGCTCTCATAACAGTTCTTTCCTTCCCATATGCTGTACATCTGAAAAAAATCAGTATCATGAACTTTTGAAATGTGACTTCAGAGTGTCCTGGTTTTAAATATTACAGACTTTCTTATTGCAAATAACACAATGTATGTATGTAAGTATTCTTCAACTTTACAAGCTTTTACTATGTTAAATATTTTTACTTAAGGCATAATGTATGTTTTAACAACTCCAGCAGGTGCAAAACATTTTATAGCCCTGAGCTTCTTGGAATTAATAGAGGTTTAAAGGTAATAAGGTTCATCTGTTTTACAAAGGGGATGAGGTACCTTGACATGCTCATATTTTGCAGGTACTAGACTTTCCAGGTGCAAATAGAATTAGACAGATGGGGTGGAACTGGTAAGAAAACTGAGTTTAGTCACATGAATTGGATTTTCTAAAAGTAGAAACATGAAATCACCCTTTCATTATCCTTGCATCTGACAAAATACATTATCATATGTTTTCGCTTGAACAGTGTAAAGACCATTCAAAACAGATACAATTGCAAATCAGGAAAGATCACACTTACGTGGAGCCCTGACAATGTGATCTCATCAAGCTAGAACTTGAAATTGCAAGTGTCACTTCAGATAAGATCAGAGAATGCTTCCTGTCCCAATGATGTGACATTATCAGGTTTGAGACCGTAGCAAAGGCACATACACAATTTTGTGAACTAACAAGGCAGATTGAGAACACACTGGTTGGCAGGATGTTTTAGATCCTGAGATTGCCTTAAGCTGGGCATAATTACAGCTTATTTTTTTTGCACATGGGAGAGCCATCTTGAAGACGCAAAGAGCAGGGTACTTACTGAAGAAAGCAAAATGTTGATCTTTCAATCAGCATAAGTTCAAGCATCTGAACTGTTTCACAGTGTATGGACAGCTTCTGAGGGAAAAAAAGCCATCATAGAGAAAACTCTTAGACAGATGTGCTTCCATTTGCACAGGAATCATTTAACATAGAGAATTTTACTTTTAGCTGTGGTCTATTTAAACTTGCTTAAAAAAAAGCAGCACCCCCCCCCACCACCACCACTATAGAAATTTAAGCATTTGTGGTTATTTAATTGCATAAAGCTCATCCTTAAGATAGGTCATGAGGAATTTATTAGCAGGATTTTCCTGTTGATTTGGACTCCTAAACTACAATATAAACACAGAGGTTCACAGGCACAAAGAAAGAAGAGCAAGATGGCAGGAAGCCATTTAGATTTCTCGGCTCTTTGTGTATTTTGGCTTTGTTTAGAGCTTAGTATGCACCACTTCGCCAGGAACCCATTCAGAACTAGAAGTTAGGTGCCAGTCCAAAACAGAATTCATGCATTAAGAGCCGTTCTTGTGAATATGCTGAAGGTAACATAAGAATTACCAGTCAGAGAATGTTTCCTAACAATAAAAACCTCAAAACCATTAAGTGACTCTCCTTCTGATCTGGAAATTCCTAGCACCTACAATTTGCCTTTAATTGAACAGGTGCTAAATTACTACTTATACAGGATGATCTACATTTTGGACATAGGTGTCCTTCATGGCTTTAACTCTATCGGATGGCTGAAGAATGCTGGAAGCCAAGGCTTGAGAGCCTCCCTGTTCTGTTGAAATTGTGGTAGTAGAATATGCTTATTGGTACTATTTGCATGGTGGAAGACTCCAAGTCTATCGTGGTAAAGCAGCTGGAGGAAGCAGAACTGTGAACTGCTTTTGCCTCAGTACTATAAATAAATGTACTTAGGAATAAAACAGTATTTTATCAAGCATATACATGTTCTACTTAGAAACCATGTGATCATGTAGCATGAGCTGCAGCATTTGATATACTAATTCCATGTGCAGAAGATTACAGAAGGTCACATTGAGCAAGTATGCAGGTAATATGATACCAAATTAATTTTAAAATTAACATTTAAATGGAGACCATCCTATCCACCAAAAACCCAGATTTTCTCCCAGTGACTCTCCACCATACTAAGACCACAACAATTGACAACTTCCTACACAATGTTTGCCAAAACAAGGAGCTATAACTTTAGTGCATAAATAAGAACCAGTGGTGAATGTTTTTTAATACCATAGCTCATTCCAGATTCTTATTTTTGTACAAATGTTCACATTAGCTGGAGGAAAAAATACTGCACGTTCTTAATCTTAAACTTTCTTGCATTGATTAACGCATCATTTTATGAGACCTGAAAGAACAAAGTTAAATGAACACAAGTGAAAACTTATGATGGATGTGTCCCTCACAGCATTTAGATATTTTCCACTTGATTAAAAATTCCTAGTTCCTCTTCACTGAATTGTTTAGTTTTTTAGCAGTCTCTGTCCTGATTAAAACAAATCAGCATCAAAGATTCCCAGCTGAATGAGGAATCATTAATTGAGAAACATGCAATGCTCCTTAATTACCTTAGAACAGTCAGAGAACAAATAATCTTTGGTTTCAAAGGGGTTTGCACGCACTGTGCACCGTGGGCTTACTCTCTGTGTCTGCTGGAATAAAAGTAGACTTGCCTATACCATTGAGGGATATCAGTACAAGCCTCAGTAAACACATTGTAGATTGTTTATCTAAAGTGGGGAAAAAAAAAGAAAAAAAAAAGAATAAAAATAAAGGCAAGGTAATGGCTGTCTGGAAGAGATAGATGTTTCAGTTTATTATGTTGATCATAGCTTTCAATTTGCTTTGTATATGACAACATTGACTGAGAAAGAAAGCAAGCTGTTCATTATTGATACAAATTTAAATAATTCTGGAGTGTTTTACTCAGAAAAACCTAACAAAATGTCAGACACGTAGGTACAGAGAGTAACTGTGCAGCTTGAAATAGCAGACAAACAGGCAACAAACTTTCATAAAACCTGGCTCAAAAGGAATCCAAGGAATATTTGCTATTCCTTGGTTGCTTGTTCTTCATATGCAGTTCTTCTGACTGATGGGTTTTTTTAAGCTATGACTCAGATTCCACAGATCAGTTAGTGCCAGCCTTCATAGGAGAAGGAGTAACTGACTTTTTTAAGGGCACAATATACTTACTAATATGAATACCTTAACATTTGTTTTGCTTCACCAGCTCATAGAAGAAACCCTGCAGAAAAATGTCACTCAATAGCACTGAGTGTATTCCTGGAGTGGGGCTGTTATTTACATTGCTTTGGCACTAAGGCTAATCCAGAAAGTGTTGTTAACTTCAGAACTCGACAGCAAAATTAAACATTGTGCAGAACTACCTGAGCTAGCTGGGAACAGGATGGCTTGTACCAGTGCCAGCATCCTGTGGTCTCTTGCTGAGCTAATTAGCTCTGCAGAGCAGTAAGTTATTAGCAGGGGTGCAGTACAGTGCTGATGCAGCTATGCCCTTCCGGTACCCAGAGTAACTCACCTAGAGTTAGCCAGAGAGATCTGCACTATACTACATAACATTATACAAGTGTATCCTTACAATCTTTGGCATGAGAAACCCTGACACAATGTAATACAATATATGCAGTTGACATAAGATGATTCCAATAAATATAAACACCATAGTAATTAAAAAAAATAATAAAAAAAATAATAAAAAAATTTGACAATTCATTGTTGTCCTTATGGAGCAACCTGCAGCTTTGGTCCCCAAATAAAAAACAGAGAAAAACCTCAGCATGAAATTTTGGTCATGATATGGAAAACCAGAACAAAATATA
>JANIJG010005068.1:80903-112231 GCA_024611175.1 Megaceryle torquata | reverse complement strand
AAAAATTTCTGTGGTGTCCTTCCACCGCAGAAAAGCTTTGGGCTTGCTCCCAGTTCCTATAAACCTGTGCCATTATTTGTCATCCTTGAATTTTTTTTCTGACATAACTCAGAAGTGAGATTCTAAGATCTAAGAACTTGATCTAAACATTACATTCTGGCCCTAGTATTCTGGCACCTGAAGGACAAGAGTGGCACATTCAGCCTCTTATGCAAAATCAACTTTGCTTGATTCTTTTTCAGTCCAGAGCCATGATTTTCTGTCTAACTGGAAGCCTGAAGATTTCAAAAGGTATCATCAGGGCCCATTCTTCTCCTAGATAACTAAGGATGGTATCCACTCATAAACCAAAACTCCATTTTAGCTTCAGCCTATGTAAAACTAAAAAGGAAAGTCAGAAAACTCCTCACACCCCTGGAGGACACTGTGCTCTTTATGTGGAAAGATTTGCAGATATATACAAGTTAAAACACACACCTTGAGCCCAACTAACACTTCTATAGGTGACACACACACATATAGGTAAGTGTGTGTGAGCACAAATGTACCACTTCTGGCAAATATAAGTTAGATTAGCACTTTATTTTGTCTCTCCTCCTGTGAAACAGAACTTCACCTGTATATCACACTCATAATGATAAGTGAGAAATCAGAAAGCAAAATGTCATCTTGTTTACTCATTTAAGTTTTACTTACTCAGAATTTAGTGATGCCAGCTTTGTTGTTGTTGCAATCATAATCAGTATGGGTAGAGCTACTGATGCCCTACCTGTTGGCCTTCATTTTTAGAGTCTTATAAACCAAACAAGTGATCTTCCTAGACAGCAAAACTACTGCTTGCACATGGCACTGCCACAGGAATGCACATAAAGAAACCTTTGCAAGTCTACGTTGCTTGCCATCAAAGCAAGGTTTTGCAAAGCAGGCAAAAGCCAACCAAGCTTCAAAGCACTCCTTTCAGGCTGGTTATTTTTATAACAAAGGCAGTTTGTTATAATAGAAGGTTGAGGGTAAATCACAAGTTCTGAATGCTTCAGTTTTGAGCTACCATTGAGCCATAGTATTTTAAAGCCCTCTTTTTAAAAATAGATTAGTTCATAAAATAAACTAAATAACATAAAGTCTACCATTGGTGATACCAGTGTCTCAGTGGCAAAGAGACCCTGAAGCTGTTTTTTCCTTTTTGATGAGACTGGGAGAGTAACAGTGGAAGGCGAACCATATAAAACAGCAAGCAGGATAAGTAAGATGAGAACACCTATACAGCAATATGATTAATTAATTTAAAATATTTAAATTTCTCAAACATTCCTTCCTCACCCTCCAAGTATTGCACAAAGCAATCCCCAGATCTACATTACTATAGAAATTAGGCGATGGTTTAGTACACCTGCTCTTGCTAGAGTCGCCTGGATCTTGATGTCACACGACACCTTGGATACACGAGTGACTCCAAAAGCTCTGCTGACTATAAAAACCTGGGCAGGCTAAACAATGGGGTCATATTAAAGTAATAATAATAATATTAAATCTTGGATTTGAAGGCACTTTCTTCACAAAGCAGCATAAAATTTTAGAAAACCTTTGAAGAAGTCTTGGGAAAGCAGATAAAACCGCAGAGGTTAAGGAAAGGGTGGACACAGATGACATGGCAAGTTTTGAGTGTGCATGGCAAGAATCCAAAATGCACTGCAGGGGAACAGATGGATATCAAAACTTTTAAGGCCCGTACAGGAGATAGCCTCATTCTGGCAGAGTCAAATTCAATATATATGCTAGAAATACAATTTACAAATTCTGAGGGATTCAGGAATCACCTAGCAGCACCTAAGGACAGGTTTGAAGTGTTAGAAGATTCCTATATGAAGTGCACAGATGATGCTGATGCCAAGTGTAAGATTATCAGAGATACAGCAGTAGGACTGCTGTAGAAACCAACACTATACTTCCAAGAGGAAAAAGAAAAGAATCTGGAAAGGATCGGAATCAACATGCAGCAAGGACTGAATGTCTTCAGAACCTGGATTAGTTTCATGATGAGACTGAATCAAAAGAAAATGCAAGAGAGAAAACCAGTGTGAAAGACAGTAATTTGCATGATGGAGGGGACGGACCAGAGGAGGAACGTTAATGCCTGAGAAGGCAGTATGTATGTCATATCATTTTCTTGCAAATCTGCTGAACAATGAAAAACTTTTCAAAGAAGGAAGTTACAGAGGGATGGACCCAAGTTGTCTGTGGAGTTCAGTTCTGAAGAGATCCAAGAGGCAATTACGACACTTTGGGAAGAGCTCAGCACCATGTGTTGACAGGGTTGCCATTAAACTATTAAGAGCAGGAGGAGGTAATGAAGACAAGGGTTGTACAGAATAATTCTGTTGATATCAAATACCTGAAAAAGTTCCAATGTAATGGAAAGCAGCTTCAATAACTGGAGTGTAAAAGCTAGTGCAGGGCCTGTCTTTTTCTTAAATTCTATAAAGCTCTCTCAGAAGACTTCTTTTTTTTTTTTTTTTTTTTTTTTTTTTAAAAAGGGAGAGAAAAAAGTAGTAATCAGGAACAGTTCAGTAACACTAGTGGGAATTATGGAAAAGAGTTCTACCAAATATGAAACATTTTCATGAGATATTTTATAATATATAACACTGTAATCAGAATGAATGTGCAGACTTACAGATTTTAAGAAATCTTACAATACTATATCATGGCCTTTGAGCTACATTGGAAGAATTTATAAACCTATAAAACATTTTTAAGAAGGCATAGTCACTAGTTGAGATGAAGAAGATGAAGCATGAAGATGGAGTAAAATCTCTAGCCCATTTAATATAAATGAGGGATTAAGGCATGGAAATGCATTTTCCCCTATATTCTTCAACATGACTAAAATAGTACAATCACTGACATTTTCAGGCTACAATGAACATCAAAATAGTGGGAGCACCTTTGGGATCCTATGGTCTGGGCAACTGTGAATGAAGCAGAAGGTGCTATACAAAGAATGGCTACTTGAAGAAGAAAAACAAAGAACAAATAACACAAAATCAGACATCTAAGAAGTCTGATTAATCAAAGGTATCAGTTAAGTTGTGTAGATTAGTAAAATGATTTACCAACAATGGGGAAATGACTTCAACAGGAAAAAATGAGAGCAAATTTTGTGAACGCTACTGTGTGAAAAGCCACAGAGTATGAAATATTTACTATCTGCCAGCAAATGCTTATTTTTATTTTTAAAATTATGCCTCAAATTCTGGTATAGAAAACTGCAACACCTAGCACTATTACATAAATCGGATACTAAATAATGTAACTACAATATACTTAGCACTCATGCAGTGACTGTTATTTTTACATCAGTAAAGAGCTCTGAGTACTCTCTGAGCATTAATTAATAAATCTTCAATATTCCCACATCATTAGTAAGGTTAATTTTATCTTTCCTAAATATTCAGTTAAGAAACTCAAAACAGAAAAATTATTTGCCATATTACAACCATCTATTTAGAAGCAGAAACAAAATTACCTGTATGAATACATTAAGAAAGATTTTCTTTTATACTTGAAAATTTGGCGCTTTGGGAAGGGTGAGGAGGAGGCTTGGAGGAATATTAAGAGATTTCATGTCCAAGAGAAAGCTTTAGGACACAGACAATTTCCATAAAGTTCTGTCATAAGAACCTCAATATTGGTTATCCTAAACATTATGTTAAAAAATGATGCTTATTTTTTTTTAGTATGTTTTACAATTGAATATAATAAAAGAGCTTTAGGACTTCACATGAAAAAGTAATTTGTCCTTCATGTTAACTACTAAAATCATGTCATAACAATGGCTTTTGATAAATACTGACCTGGAAAGGAATGTTAAAAAGAGACAGACCTTCAACAGAATAAGATGTTTCAGACCTCTTCTAGGTCTGGAAACATATTTGAAGAGCTCCATCTTATTCTCTTATTGCTTCTTGTAATAAAATATTTTTTTTTAAACAAAAAGCATTTGCTAAAATTGGAAAAGTACATAGCTAAACATTGTTCTGATGATACCATAAAAAGGCAAGCAGTTATTGTTAAATGAGTAACAATGCTCTAAAAACTCAAATTCATATTATTTCTGTATTAACTCTGGCCTTAATATGTAAAAACTGTTACGGGAAAATATACTAGAAAATAAAGGATGTAAAAAGATGGAAGACACTTTTGCCTCACTTCATGCACTTAGTCTTGGACATGCTTAAAATTCTGATACCCAACTGATATTAATTGATAGCAACTACTAATGGATAACTTTCTCTACACAGTATTCAAACAGATTTCTATATCCCCACTTGGAAGGATAAATACATTTAAGATTTTATTTCTGTAGAAATAACCATTAGTATACAAACAAATAGTCCTCATACTATTCAATATAATGAAACTGAGAAAATATTCAGATCAGCTGTAAAACCAATTACATAATTCCACATATATATGCACATACATATATATTCTTCTGTATGTTTTAAAGAGGGTGGTTTGGTTTGTGTTTTTTTTCAATTTGTTCATCATTCACACCTTTGCTTTCTTCATTTAGAAAATGGAAGTTCTTAACATATTGAGAGGTGCAAATACATGTTTTTTACCAAAACATGACTGAGCTTCAACTTATCTGAACAAAGAAGTATCAATGAAAGAAAGCCTGGGGTAATAATAGTCCCCTTTCAGTCTCACAGTGAGTTTCAGAGGGTCAGTAGAAGTTCAACTACATATACAAGATGATGATTTTTTTACATCAGAAATATCTGTAGCCATATAAATGGCCACACATAACCATATATGCGATCATGTAGAAATATAGGCATTTTGAAAGTGCAATAGCATTAAGTAAAAGCTGAAACAACACACAGCCCTCAGCTATAAAAACCCAGGCTCTGCATGGCCTGTTTTTGCCAGCTTTGCTCTTCTTTGTTAGTATTTAACAAGCGAGTACAGCAGAAGAGAATAAAGAAAGTTTTGGCCACCTGTAGGCAACAGCAGTTTTGCTATTATTTGCTATAAGCACCTAAAATAGCTTTAGGTATTCCATTCTTCTCTCAAGAGATGATCTAAAGTAAGTATCAGTAATCTACAGGATTTCAGGTAATGCTGTACCTTAGAGACTGAAAAGATAGAGTTAATCGGTCCAATTTTCCTCAATGTCAAGCGTTCTAGATAGAACAATATTGCTTAAAAAAAAAAGAGGCATTGTTAATTACCTTTATCAGAGACTTTTCCTTTATTGTCAAGAAACCTTTCAGATGCTTTTTAAAAAACTGGTAATGAAATTAGATACATAATGACTTTATAATTTAGACGAATACTACAGAAGTTATTATGCATGAAGACTGAGCATCTGTTAAAGCGATCCCAAACTAAAATTCTTACCATCAGGATTCTAGCTTGCTATGTTAAATTACTTAGAAAATAATTATTGCTGTGGATTTTACACATAACAAATTCTTCGTCCCAGTTTGAACTTGTCCAAATGTTTGGACATTTGGGAAGATGAGAGGGGACTCAAACTGTAAAGAGAGCAATCAGCTATGAAATTTTCAAATCAGATGAATGTGAATGTTTCTAATTAATTGTATCTTCATGCCTTAACATAGCTAGAATTTCACCTTTTTTCAGATATAATTTTAATAGTAGAAACACACAGATAACCAATTATTTTTTGTGTAAGTAAACCAGCATTTCATAGGAATGAATCAAATAATAATAAATAAATCAAATTTGTGCACATATAAAAAACATTATAGAATATTTGCTTCCATTCATTATATTTCATAGTGGGTTTTTTATGTGCACAAACTTGATTTAAGCAGTCTCAGGACTTTTTTATAAATATACAAGTACAGAGAGGAACTGAAGTACTGAACACACAGTACCATGGACAGTCTCTCTCATATTTTGAACAGTAATTCATAGCTGCTGAATTTCCCTTGAAAGAATCCCGAGACTCAAGGGGTGGAGATGGAATCCTGATGATCAGAACTTTACCGGGGCTGACTTTTTAGAACAGTGCTTAGTTGTTTATTTTTCATCCAACGTGTATCACCTTAGGGGTAAAACAGGCCATTCAACATTTTTGGACTCTTTTAAGAAAGAGTTCAATAGTTAAATTGGAGAACAGGCTTTTTAAAAAATAGGCTTTTTCATGAAGCAATCATAATGTTACAGTTGATAAAACACCTTATCTGATGTATAGTGGTCATTTTTAAAAAGTTTGCACTTGCCAACAACTAACAAAATGTAGCTATCAGACATATTATGCTATTTTTATACCTTTCAAATAGAAAGCTGCAACAGTTATTCTGAAACTTTGGTTTGATGTGTGTTGGCAAATGTCTGTTATTTAAGTGTGGCCATCATATAAGTATTTTAATTTACTTATTTATTTATCATAGGACTTTACTAATTTGCATGCAAGCAGGGAACCTGTGAGAAGAAAGTTTCTTCAGAAAAAAACCCATTCTCAGAGCAAATGAAAATGCTGAATGATTCCATGACAAACATGCTTTTCTTGCACAATAAAATAACAATTTTAACTGTTAACACAATAAAATGTCTGATAGCTATTTGCCCATCTTCAGTGTTGTAATAAGTATTTTAATCCCTTTAAAACTCATACCTGCTTTTCAAATATTTGTCAAACTCCATTTGAGATACAGAGGAATGTAATCTTTTAGCAGTCAGTACAGTCAAAACTGTCCTGTGAGAGTACATGGTCTTTCTGTGGATGGGGTTTCCAGTACATTCACAAAAGACACACTGTAAATGTGAAATGTTTAGGTTGAGGATAATATAGAGTTTGGATTATATTCCAGACAAGTGGTTCTTTCCTTTTCATAACTGTATGCATCATATAAACCAGTTCTATTGGTTTATATTCCTATGAAGAAATTAACTTTAAATCTGACAGAAAGGGTTGTTTTGAAACCAACAAGACCATTTTTTTCACTATATTAAGTAGCACTGCTTGAAAGTTCCCAACAGAAGCTTTAAAAAGGTATTTTTAAAGTTTTAAGAAATTGAGGTCAGAATAGGCAATAAAAGTCACAAGATTGTGATGGCATTGTTTTAGGATAATAATCTTATTTTAAGATATGAAAATACTGAAACAATCATGCCAGCATAAGAAATAATTATACCATAATTCATAAGAGCATTATTTATCAAAACAATAGAGCAGTCATGGTTAGATGCAACCTAATATTCCTGTATAAGATATAACTACATACTGTACAATCGTTCCTTTTTATAGTTATTTTTACATTTAGTCCTCATCCAAATCAAGCTGAATACTCCTATGTATGAATGGCGTTACAAAATAAACACAACTCACAACAGGGCTTTATTACTGCTACTGCACCACCATGGCATGCAAGTAACTATGTAGTCAACTATAAACAGTAAAATGTCATCATCTTCCTGAAATAAAAAGAACATGAAAAATACAAATATCGTAGTAAACATCAATTATCTTTTTATATCTTTCATATTTACCAAAAGTCTATCATTACATGAGGCATTTATACCTCTATATCACTCTCCTGTACTAGTATGGTGGCAAATTTGGAGTAGAGAAACTATACTTTCAACAAGCTTGTACAAAACTACTATTTTCATATTATGCTGTTCTCAATGTGTAATGTGTAAATGAGAATATGACATGTCTGCTACCTACCCCTTACCATTCTCTTACTCTTTTGTATATTCATGAATTTTGAGTAAATAAAAAGACTGAGGGCCATTAAAGCTGTTTGCTGAGTTATCACTTGTGATGACTGAGCCCCCAAAAGAAAAACATTGTATAGAAAGGAAACACTTCCAGTGGCTTTTTCTTGCTGAGTACTGATTGTGTGAGGTTCCATACTGGATGTTGGATCTGAGAACCACTGTTGGAAGCAATTTGGACTTCTAAATATGTATTTATTTAATCTTGGTTATGCAGGGTAATTCCTTAACTGGTGTGAAAGTGAGAATGAGATGAAATTCTGCAGCTGGAATAAAAAAATTCACCCATGCTTTATTATAAAAACAATGGTCAAAGTGCTGACTAGGATTCATTTCTTCTGCTTGGAGGTCAGGACAATATATAGATACCAGCCAATTTCAGTACTGAAATGGGAGCAGGTAGAATACCAGTGAGTTAACCTCTCCTTAGACTTGCAATCTTGGAGACTCTCGGAAAAAAAACCCAAACTTTATTGCAATAGAAGCTTTTAATATTCAATTAATTTTGCTAATTAGTTAGCTGGCATGGAGGACTCACATGCACTCTTTGTAAAATATATCATTCAGAATTCAGAATAGACTCTTAGCTACATAAATATGAAAGCCCACCCATCACTCTGCTGCAGCCCAGATGATGTTTCTGATACTTTTGCAAGGTAAAGGAAAATAATAATGAAATGGTCAAATAAAATTTTTTAACAGAATTATCTTTCAACTATTACATGTGATGTTCTTGGTTTATAGCTATGATAAATTCAAAAGCTGCCTACCTATTTCAGGAAATGATAAAAGAACACCTAAATCCAAATTATCCTCTTCCAGATTGCTGGAAAGAAATCTTAATGCTGATTACAAGGAGAGAACTGTACAATTCTCATTGTTACATTAAGCTATACAAAATGTCCCTTCATTTTCTGGAATTTGCTTAGTTTTCAATTATACAATTTCCTTCTACATTACAAAACAATGTACAGTTTTTCCTAGTTCTATTCAAGGATTTTCCCTGCTCTGATATGTTCAGGATTAAGAACAGCAGGTAATTTATTTCATAATTTCTTGGTATTAGGATCCACTCCTTTTATTAAAGCTCATGAAACATACTCATACATATCACAGGTTTGTTTTGCTTTGGGGTATAGTAGGCTATATGACTATAACTGAGCACAGTATCTCATATGTTTGTTCATAGATTTGCCTCCATAAAAACTGAGGCTGTAGTATAGCTTTCAATGGAAGCCATTTAAAAAGAAAACATTACAGAATATACAATTGCAGTTTTTGAATCTCAGACACAAGTTCCTTGACGTGTTGAAAGATGATGTTTTCGATTTCTGACTCCTGAACTCTTATCTTTACAGTCTGCAGGCTTCTGTTGTGAAATGTCTATCAGTGCACTTGCAATTGCGAGACCTGTAAGATAAAAAAAAGAAAAAAGAAAAAATTTCAATGCCCTGCTTTCCTGAGAAGAGTTCCAGAGCAGTGTGATGGTTCCTTCCATGCTAAGTTTTTGTACTTTCCCGGAAGTGATCAGTTTTATTTCAGAGTTAGACAACAAGTTCTCACTTTTTAAAATGTTACCTGGTAACACCTGAAGAAACAGAACAAGAAAAAATGTGCAGTTAAGAAACCAGACTGGAAAGCAAGACAGCTAAGTTCCATTTAAGTCTATTATTGATTTTTTATGTGATCTTAGCATCACCTCTCTTTATTGCCATTTGCTCAGTTACGTGGACCAGCATAGATTTTCTCTTAAGTGTTTGTGCATTGCATTTAGAAATGGTTGAAACTATAGAATCAGAAAAAAAAAAAAAAAAAAAGAGATACAGAAACCACATTTAAGACAAAATTGTATCCATGAGTATTTCCCTTTGTAATATATATGCCTCCATAATTTGGGAATATTCAAAGGTTAGCATTTACCATGAACAAAAAGACAGGAAAATATCTTTCCAGAATGCATAGATTTGTGAACAGAGAGTGAACTGTGATGTTGTTGGCCTGGATAAACTCAAAATTTTGTCAACTCACCAAAACTCTTCTTTTTCACATTCTGATTAAGTTGTTGATATTTCATGACCTATTATAATCTTAACAAAGTATTACAGAGGGCATGGGCAGGCATGCCTAGGAAAATAGTATAAGAATTATACTCTTCCACTCTCTTGTTACTGCATGCTTGCTAGAAATTACTGATTTCTGCTGAAATACTGTGATTGACAACACAATATATGGTAGCTCTGCATTTTTAAATTCACACAGGCAATATTGCAATGAAATGGATTAGAAGTATTCATATCATTCATATGTTCTACTGCACCACAGCTGCAATAAAACCATGACACATATTTGCAAAAGCACATCTATATATAGCCTTAATGTAGGCAAAGATGGTGCTTGTTCTCCATATTGCCCAATATGGCTCAATCTCTAATCAATAACAATATTACTCCACAAGGAAACCTTTGAAAATACTTTTCACCATGTTTAAAAGGCAGTCTCTATCTTTAAAATCAGGCCAATATCAAACCTAGTTTATCTATTACAGAACCCAATTTTGTAATATTTTTAATGCATTCCCTCATTACAGCACTTACACGCTAAGAAAATGTGCAAAAACTTACAAGTTACAAAAAACTTTCTCTTACACGTGTTTCTACAGGTTTCTGTCTTAGTATATGATACCCTATCAGATACAGTTCAGGTCCTTGGTATCCTGAAAAAAATCTAGGCTATTACACACTGTAACAGTACCTTTTATACTTGAGAAAAATGTTGCAGGAATTAATTAATGAGCATACAGCTTTTTAAAAATGCACAGCACTATAATGTAAAATGCTAAGCACAAATATCATTGCTACATTTCAGGATATGTAAAAGCCAAGATTAATCAAGCTGTTTTTTCTCACAAACATACATTTCTTGGCATGAGCCAGTGATGCCTTAAATTGGACTATGATAAATTAAATTTTTGAAATCTTTGAGGCACCTTTAAAGTATCAGTAGTATCTAGTATTAGCAAATACAGGAATAAAACCTAACTAACATATTGATAGTTGCTTACATGTTATACTGTCTTTAACAACTAAGCTTAGGGAATATGCTAAATGGAATGAATATTATTAGGAAAATAATTTTCCATTTTTTTAAAAGACATTTTAAAATATACTTGGATGTATGATGCTAAACTCACTTTACATAACAATTAACAAAAAGGAAGACGTGTTTCCTTCAAATCTAATGCTGCATATTGGGATATACTGGTATGATCTTAGAGTTCAATTAAAATCATGTCACTACAGAAGATCATTTTTCAAAATGTCACACAAATCATCTGATGAAATCCATTTATGTTCTCTACACCCAGCATAATTCCTTGTTATCAAAGCAAGAAAATTAACTGGGGAACAATTCATTATTTCATACTGGCAGTCTAAAGGAATTTCATTTACCAAGTTAAGCTGATGCACAGACACTGCAAGAAGGGAGAATTTACATCAAAATGTATCAGAAGATTTCATAAAAATGCTGTGGCTTAAAAATTCATTAAAAGAAAAAAAGCAAAACATTCCCTTTATTTTACAGGTTTCATATTTAAACAACAAATGCGAATACATTTATAGTCATTAAAGCTGGAACTGTAAATTGTGTAGTGCTCTACATCTACTACCTCAGTTCGTAAGTTACTATGTTTACCCATCTTCCCTGAATGATGCCATTTAAATATCCTATCCACCATCCAAAACGGTGTTTTCCAAACCAGCACATGGTCTCTGGTTGCTTCTGACTCTTGAGTAAGGTGTCAGAAAGGAACAGTGGATCAGTAAGCGTCCCACATGGAGAGTCAATAGGTCACCTATAATAGTCTAATTTCTGGAAATTCAGGCCTGGATGCAGAACTGGACCTATTTTTAAGTTTAGTTTGTTTTCCTACTAAATGTTATAGAAATAACCTGACCTAGTTCTATGCAGCTAAAACAAACTCTAGCTTGTTTTAAGGATCATTAAGATAGGAGTCCAGTCAAATACGTAAGTGGAGAGTATATTTTTGTAAGAGATAATTGCATCCACAATGAGAAAAATACCAGAGAAAGCAATATGAGTTTGGTTATCTTTAGCAGAACTATTGTCTTTCCTAATGGAAGTTAAATGGTAATAGTTTATTCTCAGGAAGTAAGTATCTAATCATAAAATTACTGGTGTGTGAATTTTTTTGTCTTTTTTTTTTTTTTTTTTTTTTTTTACAATTATGCAAAACAATTAATAAGTACAGAAATAAAATACAGCACATCAAATGAGATTGCTTTGAATAGCACATTCCCAATTTATATACAAACAGAGCTGTAATTCTGCATTTGAACAAAAGCATCTGAAAAAGTCATTCATTTTGAGATGCTCTCCTCCCAGTCTCTGTATAAACAGGCAGTACTATATATTTTAATTCTGCAGCAAAACAGCTTCATTAGGCGTGAAAGGTTAATTGTGGGTTTAAGTGCAGTTCAGGGAACAATGCAACGGGTCTGTAGTGAATAGCACAGTCTGCTACAGGAAGGCTGAGTGCTATAAACTCTTTGCCCTGCTGAAATGTTTTACTACCTCATTTACTAACTGTCTTCTTTTACTGCTTGTATTTGTAGTTCTTCTAAACCTTTAATAGCTACAGTTTTATTTCACTGTAATCAGATTTAAATGGAAATACCCATGCTGGGATGTTTAAACATTTTTTTCTCTGATTGTATACAGCTACATTTGAACTGATGTAAGGCTACACTATCTCTCAAAGTAGAAAAAACCCTTACATTGAAAAAGTTAGTCTTACATGCTGGAATGCATATTGAAAGCCTTTTTTCCTCCTCTATTGTTCATTTTAATGAGAAATGCATTGAGTTCTTACTATCCCCTTTGTTAAAAGTAAAGGAACAAAGGATGACCTCGGATTCATGGTTAGGCAGGTAACTGGAAATATTTTTTTTCAATTTAAATATGTATTATTCAGAGATAACATTTGGATAGATGTCTTCATTTGATTAAATTCTACACATTTTCATTGTTACACAGAATCAGAACATTCACAAAGCTGAAGACAGTAAAATAACTACAATTCAGGTAGATCAATTAGATTAGTTTGACATTTTAACCGAAATTATAGTAATTTCTTAAGGTGACCTTAAGCAATGAAAATATAATGACAGCTGTCATACAGAGAGCTTAAACAGAAAAGACTGGGTAAATGCTATACTATTAAAGTAATAGCTTCACCCTTCAGGACCCAGGAGTCTTTGTGTTACTTCAGTTTCTGGATTCTTTAAAGCCATGTTACTGTACATGCTCACCTAATAGTGGACAGAGTCTTTCTATCATAAAGGATCTGTTATTCAAAGTCTTTCCTTTGTAGAAGATGCAATGTTCATGAACATAGGTACAAATGGATGTAAGCAGTTTGAAGACATACTAAGTGATGAGAATTGCAGACTTTAATGCCTCATGGAGATGACCCTAGCACAAAGTGAATCCAGTGAAAACAATTTCATGCTCATCAATAAAACTACCAGTTATCATGTAGGGAAGCTTAATGAGTTCTGTCATTCATCATTATTTCAAGTCGCTAAAGAGCTGTTTTGCAAGTACACAATATATGTTATGTATAAATGACATTTATAAACAAAACCACCTTGCTAATAATCCAGGTTTGTATTATCTATTTCTTAATTTGATGAAGCAGATCACATTCACTGTAACTTTTATGGATGCATACTAGGTCTGAATACATTTATTCTTAGGAAATATATGTTAGCTATAGTGTCTATAATGGCAGAGAAACATATCTTTCACTAAAGCTGTTACTAGTGAAATGTTTCTGAGTATCCACTGAAAAAATTCTCACACTTTCTATGACTCATTGTACCAGGAATATTCTTATTCAGTAAAATTTTCAAAATTGTCTGTTACTTCCTACACTTTTCCTGTTTTCTCAACCAAACTTTCTCCAAGTGGACTAACTCATGATTAATTCTCATGCCTGAAAAGGCCAGAATGTTATTTGTTCTACACTCTGCTGTGCTATAGATCAAGTTTTGTGGGGAGATATCCAAAAGGCACATAAAATGGAACCAGAATGAAGCATGATCCACAAAACCTTCTTCTAACCGTGTACAAACCTGATACTCACAATGCCTACTTTGCAGGAGAAAAATTAAGAGTCGTCTGAAGTTCAGGACTGTACATGGCCAGAGGAATCACTGTATCTCACAACAGAGCTGAGTTCATTTCAAAGTCAGAAAACAGACAAATCCTTCATGTGTATCTGAGGGTCCTGATCTGGCAGGGGTGCCTAGACAATATCCAGAGATCACAGACTTGGTCACAGAGAAAAAATAATCATAAGCAACTGCCAAGAAGAATAAGTATCTTCATAACCTGTCACATTTAATATTTTTTTATTCGAATTAGATTCTTCTTAAAAGGACAAGCTAACAGCACCTCAAAATCTTGAAGTCTTTTTATGGGCTTCTCTTCCTGTTTGTTGCATGGATGTGTATTTTAAGTTGACACCACTCTTACTATGAGAAAGATATATTAAACAAACTAAACTAACTAGGAAATTACCTTGGGCAAGTAACCCCATTATTTTTTGTCAGTGATAATTTTTGCTAGATGGGAAGACAGCCAAGAGTCCAGGAGGTATGTTTTCCTTTTCTTATGCATATAACTTAATTAAATAAGTAAAATATGAGACAGAGTTTAAACCATAAACAAAAATAAAGTAAATAACAATAGTGTGGAATTAAAGAGCAACACACTAGTAGAGGGGAGATGTCATGCTCCTTTCTATTATACCCTTGGTATTTAGTAATAACAGCTATCTAAAAGGGCCTAAGAAACTCTTATTCCCAGAATTGACTTATAAATTACTTGCTGTCAGTTTGTGAGAAGTGCAGACTATACAATACAGGATCTTTTACAACATGTTCCGCCTTTCACAATTTTTCTCATTTTGAAAAGGAAATGGCCCTACATATTTTTGTGAAATATTTGTGCTCCAAGAGGCCAGTAGTGGGTTTTTTTGGTATACGGTCAGGCAGTTTCCCCCTTGCCTTTCAGTGTGAGATATCTGTAGTTTAGTCTGCAATCCAGGTCTGTGCAACATCTGGTGCTTTTAAACTATCCAGCCTGCCAGTGGCTAAGAGACAGCAAGGATTGACTATGCACTTTGGGATAGATCTTGTCTGTTCAGATGGGCAAACAAACACTGTACTGACAGAGGGGACCTAGTGAGGAGTGGGAGACACTATGACAGTGAGATTGCTGCAGTCTAATGTTGATTAACTGAAGCTTTTTTCTCACACTCTCTCAAGCCATCCTAGAACACAAGAATCATATAGGTTGAAAAGATCCTCAGATCCAACCGTTAACCTAATATTACCAAGTCCACCACTAAACCATGTCCCTAAGTGCCACTGCTATACATCTCTTAAATACCTCCATGTAACAACCACTTTCCTGGGCAGCCTGTTCCCAGGCTTGAGTACCCTTCCGTTGAAGAAATTTTTCTTAATATCCAACTTAAATCTCCCATGGTACAACTCAAGGCCATCTCCTCTTGTCCTATCACTTGTTATTTATGAGAAGAGACTGGCCCCCACCTTTCTACAACCTCCTTTCAGGTGGTTGTAGAGAGTGAGGTCTTCCCTAAGCCTCCTTTTCTCCAGGCTAAACAACCCCAATTCCCTCAGCTGCTCCTTTACCGATTACTTTTAAAAGGAGCTAATAAGAGATTATTGACTTTAGCTGGACTGTATTGTCAGACCTGTACACGCATCTGACCTGTGCAGCTTTCCCAGGGAAGGCAGCATAGCTGGAAGTAGAAATGCACTTACTTAACAAGGGGGAGAGGAAGCTTGAGATAATGGCTGACCTGAGCTGAGAGAGGACCTCTCATTTGAAACTGCGTAAGAGATGATAGTCAGGGAACGGTAAGTCATGACAGGTCTTGAAAATTAATAATTTGAGGAAATAGAAAAAGGGAATGCATGGAGCTACTAAAATAATTTCTGTGACAAAAATACTAGTCAAGAAAAAGATCTGAAAGAAACATAGTTAAGACTCTAGTTGTTCAATGTGGCAGTAATTCAGAAATAAGCTGCAGAGATCCTGTGCAAGGCCTTTTGTTTTGGTGTGGTAGAGGGAAGATGGTGTTTTGGCGATGCTACTGCAACCACAAGACGATACACTTTAGTGGTGAGGAACCAAAATCAAATACTTGGGCAAGATCGGAGGGACAGCAAAGGTAATAGTGTCATTAACACATAGGAGAAAACAGATGGATACAAAATAATATGAAGAAATGTAAAACACTGTTAGAGTGAAAAACATATTACATAAAACTGGTCTGTAACCTAAATCTCTTGGTGAAGGGTAACCCAAATCTGTGTTTACAGAAAACAGAAAACTTCCATTGTTGCAAGTCAAATACATGCATTTTCTACAAATTCTAGAAAGAAAGGTAGAAAGGTATCTGAGAATTTGCTTTGCCATGGAATCTTTAAATTTCAAGAGTGAAGCACACCTTAACTATGATGGTTAAACAAAATTACTAGATATATATTTCTTGGATCCTACCCCTTGCTGGTAAGCCTGTATATTACAACAGGCTTGGGAAATTTAGACTAGTTTAGTAAGAGCTCCTAAAGCTTCAATACTTATCCATACTAAATTTCAATTAATAAAGCAGGCATCACATGTAGTTAGGGAACACATTCTTCTCACAGAATAGCAGACTTAAAAGAACTAAAACATCTTGATGTTTTTATCTAAGAAGTTTTTCCTTGGCAGAAGGAACAAGCAATCTATCGTTGGACCATTATTCTATTCCATTATTGCCATTTTTTGGACCTTGGAACACAAATGGTAATGACAGAAATCTAAGAATGCCCCTAAGTGTTGCATTGCCTTTCTCAACTGATGGCTCCTAAAAACATCTAAAAGAATAAGCTGCTTAGAGTATGTGTAAAACTTGCGCACATTTATTCCTTGATGCCCTCCCACTGCATGTTACACATCATGGGTTAAAATGCAAATAATTACACGTTTCTATAATGGACAGTAATATTTGAAACATTTGTATTTTTTTCCTCACAAACTACTAAATTTTCAGTTTGATTACATCTCCTTTTCATTGAATTGTTTATCCATATGTTATGAAAAACATCTCTATTCTTGTGATGTTGTACAGCTATTTAATTTGTTTTCAGGAAAATCACTATAAACTAATTTGCTAACCTGCAAGAATTTGGCGAGATGCATTAATCATGCCAGAATCTAATTTGGCCTTGTAAACCCATTTCTGTACAAGAGAAAAAAATGTACCTGGAGTACTGAAGAAGCACCATTTTCACTTTCTTTTAGCAATACCTGGGTAAATACAAATGAAGTTATAATTGGTTTTGTTTAGAAATCACTATCACAGCTGTGGCCTGGTTGGGGTTGGTTTATGAACCTCTCTGTAGTAATTAGGCACGTTTGGATTGCAAAAGCCTGCTCCAAATCAGTACACTTCAGTTACTTTTACAGCATTATTTTACTTTATCTTCAGCAATCTCCTTTCATTGGGATCATACACGCCAATCAGAGAATAGTGAAAATATGAAAATTAAAAAATTGAGAGCTTCAGTTACAACATTTTAAAAAGCTTTTTATCCAAATCCATTCATGCAGATTGGACTCTTTAACCACTGTGATGAAAGCTAAACCTTACTAAACATGGGGAGTAGGATGAACACCTGAAACAAGAGATTTATTGCTCATATAAACCAAGTGTGATCAGCACATTAATATGGTGCTGAACTATCATTGCATGCAATTAAGTAATCAGAGTAGCTGTGTGCATGTGCGTGCATATGTGTGCACGGGTATCTGGGAAACAGAGAGAAGCTTCAAACACAACTGAGCAATTGGGAGAACAGTTTGAAGGAGAAAAGGCAGAGGTATTCAACCAGGGTTTCCTTCCTTGTAAGTTTGCCTCTGGGGCCTTACTTGCAGGGGGGTGATTCAAAGCATATCTCTTCCTGTCTGTAGAGGAAATTCAGGGTGATTGACCTCACCAGGAGAAATTTAGTTTTTGTGAATACCTTCCTAATGTTCCATCTGGGTGATAACGTATATTGTCAAATTTGCAGCTTTGCTACTTTCCTCAAGACAAAACACACCACCTTAAAGACAATAGTTTTAAGGGCCCAACAGGGGCCAATTCTACCCTCAGTGGAGATAAAACATTACTACTTAAATTATCATTTACTTTTAAGGAAGAAATCAGAGCAATAATCCTCAAAGATGCTTTTTCTCACTCTTGCACCTCTATTTTGCAGGTATAGTTTTTTTTTTCAGCTGTCAAAATTTGTATTTCAACCAGAATGTGATGACTGTTTTCATAAAGACAAATTATTATAGTTCACCAGAAAGTCAACAGGATTGCAGCTTAATCAGAAGAGAGGGTGATATCTGCAATGTTTTCCCATAATGCATTGTCACAAGTTTTGCTTTCCAGTGTTGACGAAGTACTGGACTTGTTTCCTATTTCCAACATGTTGCTGCAATATATCATCACTCTAACCACTGTCTGGCTTGGAATTTGGTTCTGGCCAAATAACAATGCCAGTTTTTCAGTACTTCGCTGATTTCCACAATTAGACATTCAGTACAAACCCAGCTACATAGCCAGCAGTCACTCTGACAAAACAAATGATCTTGGGAGCACAACACAGAATTAAGTCAACAGGACAGAAAGGGTACCCAGAACTTTGAACCATATTTTGAAATATTACTGAAGTGACAAATCCAGGATCCTTACTATCTCTAACATAAGGGTATTTGTAGTTCCAGTATCTATTAATGCCCAAGAATAAGAAAAAAAAAAAAAAAAAAAAAAGACATACATGCCCTGCTGTCAGTATTAAGGTGGATACATCAGCAAAGCTAGCATCATTTTATACAGAACATTGTTTTTTATTAATTATAGCAGAAAACTTGGTAAAAGGCTGAAAAGCTTATACCATTTAAACATTTAAATTTTAAACATTTAAAAACCTATTTTATACAAATGACCCTACCAGAATCCTGGGTAACACTGAAACAGTACAATTCTGAATGGGATGCCAATATATGAACAGGTGTGAACCTCATGAGGTTCAACAAAGCCAAGTGCAAGGTTCTGCACCTGGGTTAGGGCTACCCCTGGTATCAATACAGGTTGGGGATTGAGATGAAGGAATTGAGAGCAGCCCTGTGGAGAAGGATTTGGGGGTACTGGTGCATGAAAAGCTGGGCATAAGCTGTCAATGTGTGAGGGCAACTGTATCCTGGGCATCATAAAAAGAAGTGTGGCCAACAGGGCGAGGGAGAAGACTTTGTGCCTCTACTCCATTCTGGAGAGACCTCACCTGGAGTACTGTTTCCAGTTCCGGAGACCTCAGAACAAGAAGGATGTGAAACTTTTGGATCGGGTCCAGGGGAGTGCTCCAGAAATGATCAGCAGGCTGGAATACCTCTCCTATGAATATGGGCTGAGAGAGTTGGGGTTGTTTAGTATGGAGAAAAGAAGGCTCTGGGGATACCTTACCATGGTCTTTCAGGACTTAAAAGGGGCCTAATGAGAAAGATGGGTACATTTTTTTTAGTAGGGCCTGTTGCAACATGACAAGGGTTGATGGTTTTAAGCTAAAGGAGGATAGACTTAGACTAGGTATAAGGAGTAAATGTTTTACAGTGAACACTGGCACAGGTTGACCAGAGAAGTGGTAAATGCCCCATCCCTGGAAACATTCCAGGTTAGGTTGGACCAGGCTCTGAACAACTTGATCTGGTTGAAGATGTCCCTGCTCACTGTAGGGGGATTGGACTAGATGGCCTTTAAAGGTCTCGTCCAACCCAAAACATTCTATAAGTCTATGATATAAAGGCAAACTATACAGCTAGTCATTTATTCTTTCCTGAATCTTCTATATTACACTGAAAACACTATATTATGATTTTAACAGCCAAATGACACTCTCAGACCTGATTACTGTCAAAATGTATGGAAATAGTGTTCCACTTCAAACAATTCATGTTCATAATTAATTACATAAACTTGGTCCCAAACAGTTAGTATTGACAAGTATGAGTAAAATGATAGTAGCAGAGCACCACTTCTGTTGGCGTGACGTATGCAGGCAGAGCAAATGCCTGAAACTATGAGATAGTAATATGACAACTGTGTAACACTGAAACTACATTATCTGCCCTAGGCATGCCTCCTAGTTCAGAGAGGAAAAACTAGAAAACTGACAGTAGATAATCACAGCTTGTTCTACGTGTACTCACACTCCAACAAGTAGTATTCATTATCTCATTTATCAATCCCATAAAAAACTCTGAAGAACTGTTCTGGTACCAAGATTACCAGATTATAACTTGTGCCATTTAAAACAGCCCCAGAAAAAACAGATAAAGATCCTCCTGATGCACCAAATTCAGGTTCAGCATTTCTCCTTTGATGAACCACATCCACAAGAGATATAGGAGCTGTGAAATATTTCTCTCTCAGGATCAGATTTGATAGAAATCTCAGCCTAATGTGCACACCTCCTTTTTATACAACAAATTAAAATCTCTCGTATTTTGTTGAACAGGATCCATGCTACTAAATGGATGTGAAAGCAAAAGGTAGATACTAAGTGAAAGATACAGTCCAGAAATTCTCATAAAGTCCATTTCCCATCAATCTCAGATCCAGGAAGATACACCCAATGAAAACAAACCTTTAGATACTGAGAAATTACTACAGCAGCCCTTCCTCATCACTGTCATGGGAGTCAGAAGTGGCAGATATGAAAACAGAGAGAAGAGGATGTGGCAAGAGATGCACTCAGCTTGGCTTTTCAATGTCAGGATGGCAAAATTCAGAACAATTCTGTGCATTGTTCTTGACAACATTTTTGTTAAAAACGGATACGTTGTATAAAGCACCATGCTGGCTTTTTATTTCCAGATTGTGATTAGAACCTAGTTTTCATTTATGTATTTCAAAAAGTTTTTACTATGTGATAAAGGAGAAACAAACCTTCAGCAGGACATTAGAATTCCCTCACTGCAATTTTGCTACATTTCCCATCTGTTTTTTAAAAGCAGAAATTATGTTCAATCTTCTATTTTCTATGTAACTGCTGACCTTTTCCCCCTCTATTTTTTCCCCATATGCTTTTGATCACATGTGAAAAACTTGACTTCAGTTCTCTCATTTCCTGATTTTCTATATTTCAATTATACTTTAATGGCTATATATACAGTGATGATGATACAAAAGTGTGTTGTGAATGAAATCTGTTTTGTACTATCCCAGCTTCTGAGAACTGCTACAATTTGAGTTGCTTTCTTCCGTAGCCTCTGAAGTGCCTTCTATAATATAATAATACAATAAACCCTGAATTTGCTCTTTCCTTTGCAGTTCAATCCACCATTCTGTTTCCCATAATGATGCTACATTATGATTTGCAACTATAAATAATTATCCTAAGTTATAAAGATAAAATATAAAACTTTAAAGCAATACCATTAGACACCATACACTTGAGACTCTGAAGCAGCCATAAGCAAACATTGATTTTCGTGAAGAATAAAAAAAAATGAGATCATGAAAAGCATAGTTCCTGCTTAGGGTTAGTTCATCAAAAGCTTGCTGAAAGCTTGCGTACAAGGAATGGAAATAGTAGATAGTGACAAACTGCATCTTGTTTCTAACAGATGGAGCACCAAGTTTTTTAACCTCTAAGGTTTAAAAGGTGAGGGGGTGGGGAAACAGTTGTGGGAATGGGATTTGACAACATGTGAAGCTCAGTAATAGAAGGTTTATCTCAAAAGGGGAGGTGTCAGAGATGAGAGGGACTTACTGAAACCTCTGCAACACTTGTGTTCAGATATGCGAACTTGTGAGCTGATTTTTGTTTGCTCTGTCTTGTCTGGACAAGCATTCAACATAACGTCAGCAGAATATACAGAATTCCTGGCTTTTTCATACACTGTTTTTCATTGTCTTCTTTCCAATTAGCCCTCCATTTTCCATTCTTATTTTTGATTCTTCATGTCCCATTAAGCTTCAGTCACCATGCTATTTAACTACATTTACAAAGTACTTGTTTTTTCTATCTGGACTTCCAATAATCAGTAATTCTCTTTGTGAATCTGATGTTAGTTACTAAGACTAATTCCATTCCACATTCTTTCATCTTCTCGGTATGTAATAGAGTGAGGAGGTGGTGATATGGAAGGCTTTAAAAGCTGCACATGTCTTAATAATAATTTAGATTATTTGTCCTTGTCCTGAATTCTCATTTTAGTGGACAATTCTTTTCCAAGAAAAACACACATGTCCACTATTTACAAAGAGAGATAAAAAAATGACTTCACATTTGAACTATGATCTAATTATTTCTTTAAGAGCAATGAAGTAGAATCTGAATAATCTAAATACAGCCAGCTTTATTTCATTATTTCAGCCCCACAAGTGCTTTAAGAACAATATTTACTTTCAAGATTGTAAAAGCTGTGTTTTAACTAGTGCACATTTCTATGCAACTTTTCATCTTTGATGTCTTTAACTGTTCTTTCACTAATCATTCTGCAAAAGTGACAGAAATGTGTTTTTCTCAATGGGATGGCCTCAAGGATACAACTATCCTTTGTGCCACTGTGAGACGTGCATGAAGCTGCTGAAGGTCCATGGGGGCTGAGGCAGTGTTGTTTAAGTCCCCTTCAGATCCACCAAGATGGATTTCAAGGGCAGGAAAGTAGGGCCAGGAGGCTTTTGCAGGAACAAAGAGCCTTTAGGGTGAGGTACATCATTGCTGTGCTCTGCTGAAGCTGCATATGCTCGGTAATTTAGACAACTGAGCACTCCATCTAGGGTGAAGCCACAATGCAGTCATTTCATTTTCATCTGACTTCCCACTCTTTGCCTTTCTAGTTACCCACGTAAAAACAGCCTATTGCCCTGAAACTTGCCTCTTCTGGTCCATAGCAGCAGTTGCATTAGGTCAGGACTATGAGATTTTTTTTTTAAATGAAACAAATACTTAACCATACATGAGTCTGTTAAGAGATCTAAAGCTTGTAAAGAGAAATCGGGCTCGCAAAATTAAAGGCCTGACTTAAGTTGAATTTTCACATTCCCCCCCTCAAAATCTTACAAATCATATTCTAGAGCTTTCATTTACAAAATCAGTGTTTACTGACCTTTCCATAGCAGTTTAAATATGAAGACAAGAGATGTGTCCAGGGAGCAAAAATAGTATTAAAACACTGAGCTTGCTACACAGAAATTAACTAATGCATGCTAATACAGTGATTAGCTTGTTTGCCTAGGTTTAGTGCAATGACTATGTTTCCTAATGCCATCATTCAATGAGAGATGGTTTGGCATCACACTGAGGCCAGGACATCTCTTCTTAAAACATAATGTACTTAGTATTTGCATATTCCCCACTGAAAATAATATGTCTATTTAGAGTACTGATTATTTGCAAAAGACAACTACTTTTGGAGAAACATTTTGAGAACAAGAGATGCTTTGAGTTCCTGAAAGATTACAATACTAAGCAAAACCCATAATGGATTGGTTTTGAGTAGATGGGATGAGGATGGAGCTACAGACATTTCACCTGGGATGACTACCATGTTCTGTATAAATTTCATAGGCATTGACCCCTCACAACATCTTATCGGGAGCAAATAGCACAGAAAGTACTTGGAAGAAAGAGCTGTTCCCTCCGTGGGATGTCCCCTCTTCTCCTCATTCAGGGAAAATAGTAACAGACCAACGGGACTTTGCCTGTGGGCTTCCCAGAGGACCACACTCGATGGACAGTTGCATGGCATGTACAGTTCCAGTGTCTGTAGGCTAGATTAGGTACATGTTTGTACAGTTCTTGGTGTAATGAGGTCCTAAGCCACAGTGACACCTCTGAAAGCCTCAAGAATATAACTGATAATAATAAGATAAAATAGTAATAAATACAAACAAAACTGGAAGCATCACAGGTATTTGTAGAGCTGTGAAATGATCACAAGAAAGCTGGCACAAAATCATTGGTATGGTGTATACTGAAAAGGCTTGGAAAAAGCAATCTGGAAAAAAATCCAGTATGAATATAATGAATGAGCCTTTATTCCATATATGAAAGTATTTCTGATACTGACAAAAGAAGGTACAATATTTATCATTCTAGGATCACAGGGGACAAAACAACGATATTAAATCATGAGAGGTTTTATTTGTGAATTGGCATTGTTTTCTGTCCCTTGTGTTACCAGAATGATAAATGTTTTTCTTTGTGTAGAAAAGAAAAGATTTGATACTGGCTGTGTATTGTATATATTCATACTACAATTTTTGAGAGGTTTGGTTAAATCCTCATAAAAGCAAATGTTTAAATTAAAGGTGCTAATAAGCATTTTTGAGTGGTGGCTGCTTTTTTTTCCTCCACAGTTTTGAGAGTGTCTTTCATGATATTTTATTTTCTAGGTCGGATGAAACAAGATTCAGTTATCAGAGTTTGTAGGATAACTGGTGGGAATATTGCAGGAGCACAATGTGATCAAAGAGGATGGAAAAGCAATCCCCAAATGACTAGGGGCAAAACTGTGCCAGTCCCA
This sequence comes from Megaceryle torquata, assembly GCA_024611175.1. Lineage (NCBI taxonomy): Eukaryota > Metazoa > Chordata > Aves > Coraciiformes > Cerylidae > Megaceryle > Megaceryle torquata. Next base: position 87,793 of record JANIJG010005068.1, on the reverse strand, counting down.
GAATTACAGAAAGAGCTGAAGTGTATGAGACATATTAAACACTTGCATTTGAATTTTTAATATTGAAAATAAATGTCACAGCATTTTCATGAATCTATTTGTCTTGAATGCAGTTCATCTGCTACTCCTTGCTATGGAATATATCTTTTTATCCATCTTTAACTCCTGCAGAACACTTTAGCAGTTGCCATGTCTGATAGGGAGTTATCAGTTTTCATATTTCCCTTACATTTTATGTTTTCAAAAGCTAGCACACAGCATTCCAGTGATCACATGAGAGTTAACATACTTTGTTGCCAATATTGTCAAATGCAAGCAATATCTTCTGGTTTGCACAATTCAGGATGAATTTGGTGCGTCACTGTGCCATCTAATGTGACTCAGCTTTGAGAGCTTCAGGGCTTGGCTCTGCCTTCGGTGCCCTAAATATACATGGCTGATTTTTTTAGACATTAAATACTGAATGAGTAAATAAATATATAACGAGTAATCTGATTTACCAAGATCTATAAGCATGAGCTCAAGAAAATGTTGTTTTATAATGGTGTAATTCTGTGCATGCTCCGAGTGCTAGGGAAAAATCCCTAGAACACAGCTAATTTTATCACCCAGATTTCAATTGTTAGGTTAGCTGCACTTAAGAATAATATTTAAAAATACACAGAAAAGTATTCTATGTATGTGACTTATTACAGCATGCATGGATAGAATCGACCTTCAAAATAGCCTGATGGGTTTTAATTTTCTTTTTCAGTGCAATTACTATTATTGTTACTCAGGCATGTTCCTGTAACCTCTATCAGCCCCAGGCAGAGATACAGCTCCCACTGTGCTGGGTATATTATGCGAGCACTGCACCAGAGAGCTTACAGTCTCAAAAACTTTTCCCTCTGCTTAAATTTTCATGTTAAAAGAAACATGTTCACAGGCCTCCTTAACCCACAGTCTTTTAATGTCAGGCTGAACAGGAAAATTTAGCTAGATTTTAATTCTATGCAATAACCTAATAAGCAATAAAAATTCTGCAACTTACTATCAGCTCTTGGTTACACTGTGTAATTCAGAGGCTTCAAACAGTATTTTTGACATCCTGCTTCACAGCACTACTGAGTAGACCTTTGTAAATAGCTATATTAATGATCTACAAGAAAGAACACAATCTGTCTCACTCCTGCCTATCTACATTGGCCTTGAAGTTCTAACACAAGTTAAAAAATGCTATTTTACATTTAAAATTGTCAACATAAATGCTGCATAAATCTATGGAGTAATAAGACTACATTAATCAACTTTTTTGGTCTTGGAGAGATCTTGACTAAATTATTGTGAAAACTAATAAATGACAAGTTGCAAAATTAAATGAATTCTGTAGTTACTTATAATATCAGAATGACTGAATGGGTTTTATTTAAAAATAGATTATGCTTAGAGAGAAGCACAGAATACAAGGGTAAAAAAAAAAAAAGATTTGTAGTTTTGAACAGACTGTAAGATTAGCATAAAACTTCTGGGAAACTGTTAGGACTTCTGCAAACAAAGTTTTGTGTAAAAAATCACACATATAGAAGTTACAATGAAAAGTCAAGAAGTTTCGAGATTTTGATAGATTTCAGCCTGGATATGTCAAAAGATAAGCCCTGACACTGGCAGGCAGTCTCCCTTGAAAATTTAGACTCCATATACAGAGATCTTCAGGTAAACCAATTTCTACTTTCACCTCTGCCTCCAAATGCTGGTCTCAAAGGACTTCATTTCAGCCAAGACCTGTCAAAACCCCCAAATGCTTTTCATTACTGAATTCCTTCTGTATGTTCCCTCTCAGCTGTGTTAAAATAATAAATTCACAACTGATTGATTTTTGAAAAGGGAGAGAACCACTTAAACTCATCCCCTGATTTTTCCATTTCAACGTGTAAAACTGGGGCCATATTTAAAGCTGTTGTTTGAAGTCTTTGCTTCCTGTGCCTTTTATGGAATTTGAAGTAGCAACAGGTTCAGATGTTATAATAAAAACAATTCTCAGTAGGATGACTATGAGACATTAGGGTTGTGCTCCAGTCAGTTCATATCCTTTAAAATCACTAATATGGATAGTAATTCACTCACAAACATCCAGCATAGACTAGGTACCCTTGTGTTCTTAATTGGTGCTATGAAAAAAAAAAAATAATTTTTTTTTATTCTCATGTGTCTGGGGGAAATTCAGGACATTTCTAATATTCCCTTGAGAGGTGATTCTGTATAGTTTTTGTCAGCACCAAGGGAGGAAAATTTAGAAAAAACATACTGCTGGATTAAGAAGGTAACAATGTTTTTATTATCTACAGTCTTTTCGAACTGTGTGTGTAGACAAGGAGCTGAGTTTGGATGAAGCAGTTGCAAGAACACCTTAATGGGGGACAAGAAAGCAATTAACAATGAAAAGTCACTGATGCAAAAGATAGTTCTAGAGATTAAAATATTATTGAAACAAATGCTTCTCCAATTGATCATAATGAATTGAGCTGAAGGGTCTGCAAAAACAGTTCAGTGAACACATGAGAAGAAAATAATAATTTGTTACTTAATTATAGAAAAAAGATCTCTGACCAAAACACTGCTCTATGGCATTACTTAAATAGAAAGAAGAATCTTGGATAAACTGAGTATCACAATGGGAGAATTAAGCATAGAATTATTTGAAAATGCACTGTGATAATTATGAAAATATATACAGATACATCAATTTGCACAGTGCTTTAAAAACACAGGAAGAGTATGCTTTATGCCAAATAGATAAAAAAAATGTTAAAGGGAACAGAGATGAAATGGGCATAGTGGGAAGGCTGAGGCAAGGATACATGAAGCTAATAGTGCAGGGAACAAAGAGGCAGTGGTGGAGCTAAACTGAGCATGGGGCAACTGGGGAATATTCTGAAATGAGAGAAATTGAAGAGAAGGAAGTGTGAAGGAGGAGAGAACATTAAGAAGTGAAGATGGAGAGAGGTACATTACATGTGTGGGAACAGACTGCTTAAATTAAAGAAATCCATCAGATAAAGGTAGGTTGAGACATTGTAATGGGGACAAAGGTCTCAGATTCATCCCATTTAGGCACTTAGCTGAGACATCCAAATCTGAAATGTATCACATCAGATTCAAGAAAAATCAGTGGAGAAGACATCCAAAGAGGAATCAACATTATAGATGGGATGAATTGCCCTTTGACAGAAACTTTAAGAAGCAAACATAAGGGATCTAATTAGTAAAACATCTAAAAAATATGCAGAGATTATGTGGAACCTTTGGATCTTGGATCACCTATTATCAGACCACCATCTACTTGCATTTCAGTGACAAAAAATTGGAAGAAACTCAGTTGTGTGTTCACATGGCAACTGTGTTTTCTAATAACTCCTAGAGATGTATGTAGTTACAATCCTAGAGATGTATGTAGTTACAAGCTGTATGTAGTTAGACCTGATGAACCTTGTGCCTTAACAGGGACAAGCCCCAGTGTTAAGAGTGAACAAAACACAGAGCAAAAGGTAGTAGAAAACATTTCTCACAGAATGGTCTTCCTAGATTTGGGGAATTATAGGCAAAAGTTTACATACCTGAAAAGATATGAAAGAGAAGTTGCAATTTTTGTTTAAAATAAAATAATAATTAAAAAAAATAGGATGGTAGCCCTTCAGACATACCTTATCCTCATTGCCAGTTCTGCTGTTAAAAAAACCCTGTACTCCATGCCAGGAATGTACAAACCCTGTAGAGGGACCAGACAATGAACACAGAGTTGTATATTGTGGTTCTTACTGCTATAACGAAATTAAGTTTTAGACATTTTCTGCATGACTAATCTCTCCTGATTACATTTTGAAGTTTTTCAGTGAATGGTTAAATTAATGATGCACAAGGCCTCCTCTTTGTGGTTCTGCTGTCTCCAGCATGAAAGGATCGCTGGACTTTGGCACACAGCTTCCACTGTCTAGACCTGTCCCTGTTATATTGTTGTCTTCCCTTGGAGGTGTGCAATAGAGTTACAGTGAACCTCAACACTGGATTCAGCAACCTGCAGAGACATTGCCAGATGAACCCCATTTCCTCTTCTTGAAAAGGAAGCTTTGAGGGGAATTCCTCCTGTTCAAAAATAAGAGTGTCCCCCCAGCTTGCCAGAGCAAAAAAGGGAAGAGAAGTGGGTGGTCAGTCCCGAATGAAAGGACAGTGCCTGCGTGTCAGATAGGACATGCACTTAATGGAGCACACCCCTAATGTCTCATAGTCATCCTACTGATAATTATTTTTATTGTACCTTCTTCTGAACCTGTTGCTACTTGAAACTCCATAAATAGCACAGGAAGCAAAGACTTCAAACAACAGTTTGAAGTTCCTATCTGTCAGACTTTGTTCCTCTTGACTTAAGAAATATTCCCCATGTTAATCTCCTCCTGGAGATACATACATAAATGCTTACCATCAAGTCAATGCATCCACTGTGTGCTTCAACTTTTACATGGGTGTCTTGAGGAATTTATAGAGACCCATCCTGTCAATGGGGGAAGTATCTATCCCTTAAGGGTAGCATCTCATAACATTTCTAGGAGATAAACATGACTTTTTCCTTCCCTACAGTTATCTTCCACAAAAATATCCATGGAAAGAGATCATCTGCCTACAGGCTTCAGGACACTTAACATCAGAACTGTAGAATGTTCCTCAAGTGTAGCGGGTATTTGCTTCAAACCAATTTTCCATCAGCCTTAATACAAATGTGCACACGAAAACATTCTCCTTGCAAATGTCTTTCACAGACTGAGGCTAATACCTAGAGTATCTAGACCAGAGATGCATGACCAGGATGTGAATCTCTTTATAAACTCTGACTGGAAAGTCAGTATTACAAACATACTCATAACACAGGATCCATTATATCTACAACATATAAATCAGTACTGTGCTATTCTGCAAGCACTTGTAAGGTATGTGTTACAAGTGGGAAATTCTTTTTTTCAGCTTTCTGGGAATATACAGTGATACAATATCACAGAAATTGGAAAAACATTATAAGCCTACCCAAATATTCATAACCTTAAACAGAGTTATCCACCACACTATATTCTCCTGTATTTCCATCCCAGGAAGGTAAGGTTTACTTGAGGCTTTTAATCTGATCATGCATACCCCAAATGTTTTAAACTATAATTATAAATGTTAAATTGTTTTGCCTTCTATGAAAAATGTGCTTTGGAGAGACCAAAACAGAAATTAAATGCATATAAAATAATAGAACTATTTAAATGGCACTAATTAGAAAACAATTTTAAAAAGCATCTTTTGATGAAATAATTGTTTTAATTATACAGTATACTTAGATTTATCAACTATAAACACTTCAGCTTTTAGCATTAAGATAATTTCATGTGTATTGTTTTCCCACACTTTATTTCAGAGCATAAATAAACTAGAAATATAAATCACTGCAAAATTACATCTGAACTAAACAGAAGGAAAAGTGTACATGTAATAGGGTTCTATTACAGAATCAGAGAATGGCTTGAGTTGGAAGGGACCTTAAAGACCATCTAGTTCCAACCCCCTCTCATGGGCAGGGACATCTTCCACTAGACCAAGCTGCTCAGAGTCTCATCCAGTCTGGTGTCAAACACTACCAGGGATGAGGTGTCCACAACTTCTCTGGGCAACCCATTCCAGTGTCTCACTACCCTCATAGTAAATAACTTCTTACTAATGTCTAATCTAAACCTACCCTGCTCTAGTTTAAAACCATTGCCCCTTGCACCACATGCCCTTTACAGAAAGTCCCCCTCCAGCTTTCCTGTAGGCCCCCCTCAGGTACTGGAAGACTGCTATAAGGTCTCCCCAGAGCCTTTTCTTCTCCAGGCTGAACACACCCAACTCCCTCAGTCTGTCCTTGTAGAGGAGGTGCTCCATCCCTCTGTTCATCTTTGTGGCCCTCCTCTGGACACTCTCCAATAGATTCCTATCAGTCTCATGTTGGGAGCTCCAGAGCTGGATGCATTACTCCAGGTGGGGTCTCACAAGAGCACAGTAGAGGGGCAGAATCGCCTCCCTTGATCTGCTGGCCATGCAGATGGCATCCTGGCTGATGCAGCTCAGGATGGGGTTGGCTTTTTGGGCTTCCAGCACACATTGACAGCTCATGTTAGTATACTCTTAATGGATATAGATAAATAGAAACAGGCAATTCATGATTTGCCTAGAAGAAACCTTAATAGTGGGGCATCAGTAGGGAGACCAAACCACAGCTACTTCATAAATGGCATCTGCTCATGGAGTGCTCTGAAAAGAGCTCAGCAAGGTCCCACCCACTGTAGGCAAGGCAAGTCTTCTGGCAGGGGATTTTCTAAGTGCAAGTTTTTGGAAAGTACAAGGTTCCCATGACTACCTGCCTTAAACTCACACATTCATAGGTGGTTCATTTCAAAACCAAAATTAGATTCTTCTTGACTGCACATTGTGGAAGACCATAAATTGGCCATGGTACATTGTCTACAGTCTCCAGAAAAATTAAAAAATTCTTATCTACATGGCAGCAACTTTCCACTGGGTTGATCTTTGATTTCTTTGAGGGCGAGACAACTAGAAAAGGTGTTAAAAATCAAATACTGCAGTAGGGAAAATTTATGCAATAAAATGACTATTAAAGGTAATTAAATGATATCCCCAGCCAAACACCTCAAATTTGGTATTGTCTTAATTGTCAAGTGGATACAGTCACTGTAAATTACTTGTAACATTTGGGGGGGGGGGGGGGGAGGAGAGGTTGTTTGTGGTTTGGATTGGAATTGAAAATACGGTGTTCAGAGAGACACGGCAAATTAAGACACCTTCTGGCAGAACTGAAAACCTTTTTACAGCTATAAAAC
>JANIJG010005068.1:56726-80803 GCA_024611175.1 Megaceryle torquata | reverse complement strand
GGATAAAGGCACAGGAAATTACTTGTACAATTGAGTAGGTGGGGGGGGGGGGAGGAGAAGATGCTTGTGGTATGGAATGGATATGAAAAGTCGATGTTCAGAGAGACACTGCACATGTAGACACGCTCTGGCAGAACTGAAAACATTTTTACAGCTATAAAACACTCAAATCTCTTCTCAGTTTAAAAATGTGCCTGTAAACAACTACTTTATATTATTTGGTGAAACAACTGCTTGTATTCTCAGTGCCTGCTAAAGCTCAACACAGTGCAGCGAGGAGGTTCCTGCTTCAGTAAAAATCACCATATTGCTCTCATGAAATTTCAGAACTATTGTTTCTCTGGAAGACAAAGAAAAATCCTTTTGTGCTCTGACTGCTGAATCAGTTAGTGTAAATAGAGCAAAACCAGAGGAATTGCTTGGCAGGATTTTAAGTAGTCTCTTATCTCTACACTGCATTCTCGCCTGTACTGCACCTCAGTATATGCACAATACTTACGTGTTGGTCTTGCTCTCACCTTGTAATCCACCAAACTGGTTGAAGGATGTCAGAGACTAACATATCTGTTTAAACTTTCCCACCTGGTAATTGCATTTAATTTTTTTTTTCTAGCTGAAAATATTATCTCATTGAGCTTTTTTTTTTTTTAAGGGATGTTATTTTAAATGTCATTGCTGGTTAATTCTTATTTCCAAGTCCACACTGCCCTTGAAATTTGTTCCATTATGAAGAAAAAAAATAAAATCTTCTACAACCTATTTTAGTATGAAAGATAATGTTGAAGCCTTGGAAGAGCTATGTGCCGTATCTTCAGCTGTTATTAATGGATGTTCTGTACTACAGGTAATGGGTTAATGCCAAATTTGTTTCTCTGGGGTTCTGATTCTCTTTCTGTCTAGTCCTAATTGATGTTATTTTCAGTGTCTAGATATTAGAACTACATATAAATATGTGTATAGCTTTATTTCTGCAATTTTCAGAAGAAACTTTGATAAAAAAACCCATCATTACTATCTTTATCTGTTTTCTTTAAGGTTTACCATCTCAGAAAATTTGTACTTGTCAGCTTCAAAAATGTTGTTTTAAAAAATTTTACTTTTTGACTTTTTTTCCATTGCTTGTCAAATTTTCAATTTCCAGAATATATTATGTAACACTGGTCAAAAATGTGTAACAAAAATGTTTGAAAATGAAAAAAAAATTCATAAGGTTGATAATCTCTTTGCACAGAGGCATCTGATCATTATGGGGCATATTTTAATCACTAACAAAAGTTTATTGACTGTATCTTTAAATCTGACAGTGTCTTTCGGGATCTATCAAATGTATCATAACATAAGCTATCAAAATGAATAAAATATAAAGTGCATACTTCTTAGAGATATCATTTCCAAGCACGTAAACTTTTATCTTTTGAAAAAATGTCAAATCACTTGGAGCAGCACTTTTAAAAACATGATTTATGAAAAAGGCTTATTTTACAGGCTCTGTGAACTACATAAAAGTCCTTCAGACAATAGGGCTACCACAACTTTTAACAGGTGAAGTAACAGAACAGGTGATATGGGGGGGAGGAGGGCAGGTAAGACAGAACCATGTTCCCCGCACACAGTCAAATGCATTTGCAGTTGATAAATAGCTCGAAGAATTAAGTATGTTGCAGCTGATGAAACACTCTTGTAAGTACCCAGAAGGCATTCTACAGATCAGATGTTTGTAACATTAGAGATGCTGCCACACTAAGGTGACAGCAGTTACCTAGTGCACAGAATACTGCTTAGTGTCCAGACTGGTGAGGACCTCACGGCTGAAGAGGCTGATATGAGAACAATCCAGTCATGCAAAAACATACTGCTCTTTTAAGTAAAGCTTTTGCTTAATGTAGGAATCATAGCATATGATATTATTAATTATTTTCATAGCACTCAATATATGACATTGTTCTTTCATTACCTCTAATGTTAGAGTTTCTCATGGTGAATTCCTGTTAAAGCTAGTAGTCACTACTAAGCCTGGCCATCCTTTTAGCTGTGTAACATCCAGGTTAACTAATGCAACTATTTCACCCTAGCTCTATACAGGTTCTCCTTACATTCTTCCCACACTTGCAGGTCAAAGATACATCTGCTAACTGCATCATCCTACTACATTCGACCAGCTGAAATAGACAATTCAGCCCAGTTTCAAAGGTTGTTTCTAATCTCATCCAACTTCAGCTGCCTAGAGTGAGGTGCCTAGACTAAGCTAATCATCTAGCCTCCCTCTGTAGACATCAGAGGAGCAGGGCCAGCTCAAGAGTGTGATTTTAAAGACAATTTTATTTCAAACTCTTGTAATAGAATAGGACAGGATGTCTTCTCCAGGAGCTTCAATTCTTTCTGTTGACTATCAAGGAAACTCTGGTTAATTTAGATTAGAAACCCAGCTTCTAGATGAATGTGAGACAGCTCCTGGTTATTTTGACATAGAATTGGTTAAGAACAGCTGTGGGAGCAGCCTTATGCAGACAGCATTAAAGATAATTCTTGCTTCAGGCAATTCACAAATTAAGCTAAACTAAAATCCCATTTCAGCTATAAAACTATTTCAAAAGATGCTTTTTAGGCTCGTATTATACATCTTAAGGGGGGAATGGTGCTATATGGAAGCATTTCATTTTGTTAAGAGATAACTCAGTGCTCTTATCTTCCCTATGTACAGCACGGAAATTGAAAGCAAACATAAAGCTTATCATATATTTTTACAAGCAATTGTCATTTTAAATACAGAGAAGTTTATTAATATAGCAAGGGGATACAGAAATACTGAAGTGAGAGATCTCAGAGTAAAGGCTCTTTTAACTCAGTTAATGCCATCCAGCTGTACGTGGTTATCTTGCATTTATTGGCTGGCATGTATGCATCATGGCTCTTTAACGTGTCATGTATTATTTTCCAAGGATCATTTTCAAAGGGAAATTGTAATTTTCCAAATACAACTGGCATATAAAATAATAGCTAATGTAACCGTATGATGAAATTGCTGTCAAGTTGTTTACCAACTGTCCAGTGCGATCAAACATGGTCTTGTGATTATTTTCCTGTTCTGCTTGAAAAAAGAAATTTATTTGACTTCCAAATCCAGGCTTTTGTTCCAGCAGCCTTTGAATTCTGGGAGTACAGAAGTATTTTGTAAGTTCCTTGGTCAAACAAAGGATTTCATGTGCTCAAAAGTGAATCTCATCAAACTCTCCATGGCCAAGAGGTGTCTGCTAATACAATGGGGGTGAAATCCTTAGATAAGGATGAGAAGAAGGAGCATTCTTTGGAGGGCGCTCCACATTTACAAAGTAGATCAAAGGTATGCAGCTCTAGCTCACCCCTGCCTATACAGAATGCTGAAAAAACCCCACGTACTTATCTAAAAATTTCAGTGATATCACCACGATCTGTGTGCTTTCTACTGGTTTCTTACTTTCTATGCTGTAAAACACAAGATATTTGGCTTTACTTCCAAAGCCTTTCCCTCATTCTTAGAGGGACTGCCCTACAGTCATCTGCAAAGCTATTGTAATTATCTCATTTCAGATCTTGTCTTTGATACGTTGCTTATAGAAAACTCATAGCTGGCTTGCTGCTTTCCTTTGAACACTGACTTTTTGGCTGACCAGTACTGTCACATTGTTTCCTTATGCTCCCCCGTCTGTCTAGCACCATCTGTTGTCTCTTGTTTCATACTTAGATTATAACCTCTATGGCGGTGGAACTGGCTTTTGTTCTGAGTTTATTCAGCACCTAAAATGCAGGCTTGACCTATGATTAGGGCTTCCCAGAACCAGAATAATACAAATAAGCAAAAAGTCTCATGAATAACCCAGCTGGACTGCTGAATACAGACACTGCCTCACAGACATCACAACATGGAGGAATCAAATTCCACCAAAACTAAATTACCCTGCAATACCAGTCCATTTGATCATCACTGCAAAATAGCCTTCATGTTCCTCTCGCTTTTCAATCTAGCTCACAGTTGTGGCTTTTAGCTAAAGAATCTCTGCTTGGAATAAAACTTGTCAAATTATTGCATTGTGCTCTTTAGATATGGGTCCTCTGCTTCCTGTGTCTTGACTTCTCTAAATTAAACAGGCTTAGAATCTCCCTTTCTCTATTTTACCAGAAAAACTTTGAAACCAGCCCCCTCAAAGGCAACTTGGATGTAAGGAGATGTTCACTCACAGCTACACTGATTTAAGGCATTGGTGCCTTCTGGTGTGTTTCCACACCTTGACCCATACCACATTCACAGGAGAGATGAAGGAACAAACAGCATGTGTTCCAGCAGCAGCTCCTCAGCTGCTCTGTGAAAACTCTGGGACCTTTCATTTGAGCTACCTCCTGCAGCAGTTCTAAACTACACCCTTTCTTTCCTCCTCCTGTCTGTCTTGGTCTTGCTTGGAGCACTGCTCTCTCAGCTGCTTAGCTCACCAGCTCGTGCACTGGTTTTTGTCCACCACCCATGGCCAAGTTAGATTCCAAGCCAAGCTCCTCAGGCTATTCTGCCTAGGTCTCCACAACAGTGCAAGGAATACTCAGAGTTACCCTATGAAATATCTACTATGTTGGGGGGGGACATAAACATTAAGATGATCACAGAAGAGCAAAGAAACAAAACACCACATGCGTGTCTCTGGGTGCAGCAAATGATGAATCCTATAACATCACCAAATCTCCACAGATGCAGAATCCCAGTCCATCGGGACTGACCAACAGCACTGGGGAAGTTCACAATGTTTACAGCTATCCTCACAAGTTGCCTGCAGATTCTGGCAAGGGACATGGCACGCTTATATACTCATTCCAATTTCAAGGCTGCCTGTATATAGATGAGCAGAATCGGGGACAGGATTTCTCTTGTGATTCTCAAAGTGCTGATTAGTTTAATTAACTTTTTCATGAAAGTAAAGCAGGGAATAAATTTTAGTTGTATTCCTATGAGATCAGATTATTAATGGGGCTCACTAGCTCACCAACTTAGATTTCTTCAAGCACCTCTCTTTCATATTGTCATTATTTTTCTGATTTGATTACATAGAAGAGGTGGCAGCAGGATGACTGCTAATTAGAACTGAACTCTCAATTTAGTCCCCCCCCTTTCTAGATTTCAGATTAGCAGATCAATACAAATAGATAATGTGTATACAGCTGTTTGCCTCTAATACTGAAATGAGTCTGGTTCGTACTTGTCTCCTTTAAAAGTTTTTAGCCTGAAGAATTGGTATGAAAAAAAAAAAGAATATAAGGAGAACCAAAAGTTCATCTCTAAAAGGAGGTTTTGCTACAAATAAAGTTTTATAACTCTAGTGATCAGGGATGTCCTTGAGCTGAGAATTTTTGATGATATCATTAACAAGCAGTAGCATTACTTGTATGCAGGCACCAGCTCTAAGTTATGCTTTATGTACAGTCACTATATATTTCTCAGGGACTAGCAGGTCCCAGACATGTCAGCATCAATGGACTTCAATAGGAGATGAGGATGTTAAGCAGTCTGCACTACTATGTCCACAAAACATAACTGTGCAGTGCATGCTGAAAAATCATAAGGTAAGTACCTGGTAATTTCTCTTTTCTAGCCAAAGTGCACATTACACATTAATTACAGTTAAGCCACCTAAGCACAATTATCAAGTATCCTACAAAAACATGTAATTTCTATGCAGATTGTATTTGTCAAGAAAGCTCCACAAATCTACTGTGCTATTCTGAGTTGCCACATGTATGTGGACAAAGCAAACCAAGCTATTAACAAAACAAATAACCCTGAAGGAAAATGTAATATTTTAATATTTACTGCTGTTACAGACTCACCTTCTAAGAATGCCAAAGTAGTTTAAAGAATAGAAGAGTAGATTATGAAGGACATACAGATACATTTCTTTATCTGACATGCAGAATGCCTAGAGAACCTAAATCCACTACTCTGGCTTCTCATCAGTTGCTTCTGAATTTTACAAAAAAATTGCAATGATATTTCCAGGTGGCAAAAACTCTGTTTTAACAGCTGCATCAGATGCTCAAAACTCAAAAGTAGCATCTTAACAGATTAACAGTTCTCCATAATATTATCTTTGCAGCATGCAATTTGTTCCCAATGATAATTAGGCATTTAGAGACACACATAATTAGAGAGAAATGACTGGATGATTTTTCACTTGCTGAGAAATCTACTGTCAGGAAAGGAGATCTGCTATAGTAACTAATGTGATTCTGGTGCTAGAATTAGTGTCAGAAGCATATGAAAGATGTAGTTTAAACTATCTAGGTGGTAAAATAACGTTGCACCAATGCAGACCTACACACAGTTAATATGTATGACACTTTTTTCTCCAAACGGAACAATTCCATTCCTAACATGCATTTCCTAAGTGTGGATACTGAGGGAAATATACAAGATGAACTAGATTTATCTTTTCTTCTGTTAAATGGATTTTTCCTAGTCTAATTTGGGATAACAGATAAAACATTCAAGGGACCATTAGTTCTAGAAGGCATTTGTTTCTTCTTATTTTCATGAACCTACTGCAAGGCTCTATTTCTGTTTGCCTTTGCTGCTGCATTGCCTGTCACTAGAACACATCTTTAACTGTATATCATTTTTCCTCTGGATTTTATTTACCATGTCACTCACCAGCTAGCTTCATATAAGTACACCTCAAGCTACTGGAAAAGAGCATTCTCCACATTCACTACTAATATCATTCCATAGATTGAGCGGAGCGCTTTATGAGAGATGCTGCTATCATGCAAAAACAAATCATGTCTATGACATATTCAGTCAGCTTTTACCCTGGGCTTAAAATCATACATCTACAGCACTAAAATGTTTAAGGTGGACCTACAGCATCCTTCTTCTGAGAAGCTGATAGTTCTTTTTGTACAGCAAGAAAAAAACTAATTTCCTGAATTACAGGTATGTGAGCACATGTACACACACTTATGTACCCACACCCCTAATTGTGCATCCAACAGCATCCACGCTCAGAACACATCAAAACATATGCAAGGGGCAATACCAAGCATTCAGACATTGCAGCTTTTTGTACTAACATAATTTTGTCCTTTCTTATGTCCAGCCCACGCAATTAATGTTGCAGGTGCTCTGCAGAAACATACGACAACATCATGTTATTGAACGCTGCATCACAATGCATTCACCCAGGGGGAACTGACAAAATGCTGCACAGCCAAACCTGGCAAAGCATACTTCCAAGAACTTGGTTTTCCAGTTTCCTTTTAAGACAACCGCTAAAGCTTTTTAATTATTTATTTATTTTTATATATTTTTAATTTATTTTCTTATTTTTTTTTTTTTTCACCTGGCTTTTGCTATTTTTTTTAAAGGAAAAAGATTTGATAGTTTAACTACAATGCTCCCCCCAGAGCCACAGTACCTGTTACTGGACCTATCAGCTTTATTACACAGCTCTTCAACTTTATGTTCAGGACCAAATATATGAATTGGCAACAACAATCCTGTGGGTGAAAATGATCTTTTCTATGACCCTCCAAATGGGGCAAAATGCTAAGGCTCTGTACCAGGTCTAGAGCGGTATGGCGGTAGAGAAGAGAGGCTTGACTATGCCTTCTCGCTCTTTCCCTCTGCTCCAGCAGCTCAAATACAGAGCAGCGTGTGCTGTACAGCTGCTCTGGCAGCAATGTGAACAGGAATCTTTTAAAATGTTAGAGTTCAGTTATTAGTTTGGCCTGTTGCAAATTATTCCTGTGAAATGCAGCTAAAAGAAAGAAAACTGTGATGTCCTACGGTTTATGATTCCACTAAACTAGACTGAATTCAGGAAACAAAGAAATGGCACTTAAGTTCATGGTTTTTTTTCCTTGACCGAATTTAAAAGTCTGCTGTAAACAACAGAAGCAATAGAAACTACCTTTGAAAGTAACCATATTTTTCTGCAAAAATCTTCCATTTCAATGTGCTAACAAACTCAGCAGATAGCCCTAAGTTCATCTAAATATAAACTTCATATGTAACTACACAAGCACTTGACAAACAAATTACAAACATAAAACGGGCACCCCTGTGACAGCAGTTGCACTTACAACTTGTTAATGGCTTCAAATAGCAAATTGCAGAGACAGCCAACCTTACATATGGTTACTAATGCCTTATACACAACCCAAATGAATCCGTAATAGTATTAGAAAATAAACTTCTGGTTAGTGTCTAAGGAATCAAAATTTGAGTGTAAGTACATGGGGTCAGCTAACCTTACTATTTACAGTGTTTGGAGTAATTCCTACACTAGCTCACAAGGTCAAATTTCAGATTACTGAGGTACGTCTGTCTGCTTATTCTGTGTAGCTGTCTGAAGATCTGCAAATTGTACTATAACATATCTCCAAATTCTTAATTTCTACACAACGTCTATCTAAAACATCAGCATCAAAAGCATTGCTGTCTTTTCTTCCCCCACTATGTAACTTATTGGCCAAGTTTCACAACTCTTCACGTACAATGAACAAAACTAAGTACTGCAGCACTTACACAGTCAAGGTTCAATATATGATGATGAATCACAGTGATACATCCTTGAAAGACACTGTGGCAGGATATGTGTGGAGATGGTATTGACCAATTGATAATATTGGAAAAACACAGACTTTCTTAAACAGGACCCCTTTTTCAGATTTGAGCTTTCTAAAGAGAGGGTTCCTAACGGTGTTACAATTCAGCTAAGAATCATAAATTGTTATCAATATTTTTTTTTAATCTGTGTACACACATGCACATGCATTTAAAAATACACTAAAAAGGCTCAACATTGCCAAAATAGTACAGGTTCTTTGGGTTAGATGATTTTTTTAGCAAAATACACAGAAGGAATGGCACTATGCTATGGAAATACTTTCTAAAGCATCTGTGTAAGAGCACTTAGAACTTCATAATTAATTTTTTTATCAGCTGAGTTCATCCCAAAATAAAATCCTTTATCTGATAGAGACTTTCTATCATGTTCTCAAAAAAAAGCATATACAGCTATGTGTAAAAGAAAGTTCAATATGTGTAAAGAAGAGCTAACTTACTAAAACCAAATAATACTGTAAGATTCTTGTCTTTCCATTAAAATAATAAAAATAATTGCCCCCACAAGCAAAACATAGTAAGTTACATTTTCCCATATGTGTAGGGATGTTTGCTTGCAGCAACATCTCTCTCTTCTCAGCAAAGTAGTCATTTTCATGTCATTTCCAAGCAAGATGTCATAACTTGCTCAATCTCTTCAATGTTACTTTCCCTAATCACACCTTAAAGTGTCCTAAAAGTCTGGGAGAAGTCAGAATGTTTTGTGCTGTGATATCAACACATCAGTCTATACGTGGACAACGAATAATTACAGTTGCTCATGAAAGAGTGGCTTGTGTTGTTAAGGTTGGCTGCATTTTCCATTTCTGCTTCTGGTTTTGTTCATAAGAAGGCAGCATTAGGTTCAAAAGTATTTGTAAGTGCAGAACAGTGTCAGAAGTTTTCAATATAAAGATCACATTCACTTTCAAAAAAAAAAAAAAAGCTACTGTTTTTGTTGTATTATGCCATGTGCAATATCACAGTTAAAAAAGCTGCCTACTCTTAACAATTTGATCCCATGTTGGCATTTCCGCTTACACGTGGGGTATTCAGCTTTACAGCCTCATCTAACAACACCTTCTCCTTTAGTCAGGGAGAGATCCAGGAAATTGAACTGCAGCATATCTGGTTTTGTGGAGTCAGTGTATGTAAGACTGGATGCCTTTTTTCTTCTTCACTAATGGGAAATAAAATTGGTTTCAACTGTATCTAGAATGAAACAAACTACAAGAAGACCTGCAACTTCAATTGGGTTCATTTCTTTCCATTTCAACCTTACCAGTCTGGAACAAGAAAATGGTATTACAACATACTCGGAGTTTACAAGAAAGGCACATAACTATGGAGACAAAATGAGACAGCTCTTTAATTCATGACTGGTCAGGTCATAAAATAAGCATAATTCATAGCCTTGCTTCCAAAACAAAGGACATATTAAAGTGAGATTCCAGATGCAATAATGACTAGTTTGTTCCTGTTTCTTTAAACAGAGACCTATTCCTCTACATGAATTGTTTGGCTTGAAATGCTGAAAATGTTTTGAACAGAAAAAACTGTTTCCTTTTCAAACTCTGTCAGAACAGCATCCCAATTAGAGAGTGGCAGATTTGTGGTACAAGTAGCATCCAAAAGCAAAGAAGATCAGAACACACTTGATGAAGCATTGTCAATGGAGTACCTCACCCCATTTCCTAATATATGATTTCCTGAGAAATCAATATTCCATTCTCTTCCCTGTATTTTGAAGAGAGCTTAGAACTACTGATTTGAAGACAAGGCTTTTGCTCTATATTGACTTTTCAATGGGCCCCTTGTATTACAATCCAAACTATATAAAGAATACCCCAAAAACCCTAACCAGCAGTAAAGAACTCATAACTTCAAGTTATGCTCAGCTCAATCTTGCAAATATAAAGCAGGTTAAGTGCTCAGACATGGTCCACCTCTTTACCTACAGATTATTATTTGGTGCTCTCTGTGACACAAATGTGGGGGTTTTTTTAATTTCATTCTACTAGAAAAATCATTACAAGAACCTCAATAACCCTTACTAAGCTTTATAGTTATTGGCAATTTCTCTAGGAGCATTGAGGAATAAGTGGAAACAGCTTCCTTCAAAGTAAGGGATGAGAGACATTGGTGAGCTCTGCTGGGAATACTGCACCAGTGCTGCCAGTTCTCAGCTGAATAAACAAAAGCTTCAGCTCCCAGAGCAGAAATGCAGCATTAAAATTCAAGCATGCAATTTGATATCAAGAGAAAAATAATTTGGGGAAGCAAAATCTCTCAACTTTTGCTTTTCAAAAGGGAAAAGAAAATGCATACAGTAGCTATTGCAATTAGGTAGGGGAATTCAAAGAGGAGAATGTAACAATTACTTTTATCAAAAGCAGCCAAGAAATGCAACAGAAGCCAAAGAAGCCAAACCAGGTACTGAACAAAATGGGATGTAATCGAAATATGGAACAAATGCCAAGAGGAACATATAAACTGCTTAATTTGAGTGCTTACAGAAATTAATTGCTTTGTGAAGTTTCTTGGATTTTTTTTCTAAGAGTTTTTTACTCAAAAACTTAAACTGTTTTAATAGCAGTGATATCGCTATAGTGATACAATTCGTCATGTAGAAAATGTTCTGATGATGTATCTGTAAGTATAAAGGTGAACATAGCAGCATATTTTACTTCTGAAAGAGAAAGGTAATAATTTATCTCAGTATATGGTATGTTTGCACACTTTAACTCTGTCCGCACAGGCTGCACTCTGCTAGTATAGCAACTTTTGACTGGAATTAATCTTCTTCAACATAACTGTTACTTAATTAACAGTGTGCATGCCAAGTTTGCATTTCTGCTAATTGTGTACTATTGGTGAATGTGTAAATGAATAAAAGTTTTACTGCAATTACAATTATGTTCCACCCCTTAGTCAACTATAGGAAGTATGGGTGAAGGGACATCAACTTCTACTAGAACACCTGAAACGGGCTAGAAAAGTATACCTATAGAATATATGTAGAAGATGACCTTGGGAACTAATTTAATAATTTTCAGATTGCTAGATACCTTTCATTTAGTAGAAGCGTTGATTTGGGACCTACCCTTTTCAGTTAAATAGATTCACATTAATATAATTTGGGACCAAGAACTAGAATTTTGTAAAATACATCATTTTACTGGTAGCTGGGAATTTCTGTCCTTCATGGATTGTAAATCCATTCTGCCGCACTGTGGTTGTTTAGTTGCACCCATATGCATCTATAGAAGTAGATGCATTTCATACATCTAAGGATATAAAAACAAAGAATACATAGAATATGATGATACAGAGAGCATGACACTTGCTGAGGTGAATTCTTTTCTGTCAATTGTACCTTCTAGAAATTATTTTCTTAGTATCATTTTCTAATTTGATGGACAAGTGGCAGTTAGAGGCTTTGTGTAGCAATCAGTCAGGCACTCCAGATGAGGTCTGCAAGCATTTCCAAATTTGAACATTTTGGATAGCATCTAATGAGGGATTAGAAAACAGGGAATGGCTGTTCCGCACCCCTCAGAGCTGTGGAATAAGATTTGGCAGCATAATTGCTCCAATATGAAGAAGAGTACTGTGTCTTCCCTGAGCTCTGTGTAGCACAATGTCAGGATGTCATCTGCTGTTGGCTGATGTAAACTGTCTTTGATAGTTGGGCTATACTGCCCGAGTGGGACAGATTGTGACTGTGGTCATATCTGTTGACTGTTACGTTGTTAACATTCTAGTCCTTTGTAGGAATTTATCTGATTTGGGATATAAAATCCAGTACGTCCTGAATTTTTCATAGGGACTGTCACAGGCAGTGAAGAAGTGCAAAGTGGCCTCCCATAGGTGTGAAAAAATTACTTGTGCTGAAGTTGGCAATACCAAATTCTAAATATAATGCAAAAACTTACATGTTTTCAGATTGTTAATTTCACTATCTGGAATATTTTCATGTACCTACAGTTGAAGAAAAAAACACAATAATTTATGATAAGATGATCCAAGAGAATGATGCTTTCTAAAAATCTCTTCATATCATTACTTTTGATCAATGGAGAAAAATCAGAGAAAGCATCACTGAAGCTGAAGCATAATAATAGGGAAATGTCATTTGAATAAAGCTCTAGTCACCTAATTATAACCAGTGAAAGTTTATCACAGAATTTCTTAGCACTATATTGAAGGAGTAGATTATTAGATTATAAAGCTATATTTGAGTTTTAGGAGGCCACATTTATCTCACAGGAAAGGATTGCTAGAATAATTTATAAATTCTCTTGTGAATGAATTACAAGTCCTTGTGAGCAAAAGGTACATCACAGAACATAAATTGCCATGCACAACTTTTGCAGGGAACTAAGTCACCCTTGCTCCTTAAGACAAATTCCTCTTCATTAAATGCAATTTTCATTGCACCTTGCACTAAATGCCATAATCCTGCAGGAAGAAATAACTGATCCCTGCTGGCTGACTGTACCAGACATGAATCATTGACTCCACTGTGTATGGAAAGAGATGGGCATGTTTGTGGGGAGAAGGAATTAAAGCACAGGGCCAAGATCTCTGCAGGAAATCCTAAAAACAGCCAAACTTAGGAAGAAGTGTGAAGTAAGCTTTCTGGTTTCAGTGTCAAGTCAGTAAAGTTAAGATTTGGGAAGCAGAAAATCTGAATCAACCACAGCCTTGATTTGCTGGTTACTCTATAGAACCTGCATATTGCCAAGTTCTGAATTACAATGTCACATATCACACACCTCTCATTTTAGATATGCCAGCCTTTCAGCAAATCATTTCAGCCATATCAAACATCAGTAATTAACAGTGTAAGGAAGATGGAAATTGTTCATGTGAAAAGGGTACACTGAAGAAGAGACTGAAAGATAAGCAGGTGTACTTGCAAAAATGCTATTGAATGCATGGTATCATTTCAGGAAGATTTCCTTTTAAAATACTCAATTTCCCCCTCCAGTCCTCAGTATTCTATGCTCCTGTTGTGCCTGTGTTTGCATAGGCATAATATAGAGGACTAATATAAAACAATCATGCCTAGAAAACATGACCTTGATCAGCTTGGAGGAACTGGGATTATTTTGATATAGAGGAAGGTGATAGAGGGGAAATATAAAAATATAAAAGGCTACAGAGAAGAGGACGGAAGGAAATAATCTTTTTTTCCATGCTCATTTTGAGCATGATAAAAAGTAATGGGCTTAAACCACAGCAGAGGAAATTTAGGTTAACCCTTAGGAAAAACTTTCTAACATTAGTACACTTAGTACAGCAAGCAATGCATGGGGAAAAAAATTTCCTAGGTAAGAAGCAGAAACTCCATTGCTATTTTTTCACTTTTATGAACAGGTTAGACAAACATCTGCCATGAATTGTTTACATGCAGCTGATACTGCTTTCAACAAGGGAGATGGGACTAAATGATCTCTAAAAGTCCTTTCCAGCCTTATTTTTTTATGATCCTGTAATCAACTTTGAAAGAAGCTTGGCATCACTCCTATTGAAAATAATGGGAGCTTGCAAAATGTCCTGTAATGGCATTTCAGATTTCCTTCAGTACAAACCAAGGTGGAACTGTGTGCATTTTAGTGCAGGGAAGTGGGATCTTGAGCTCCAGTAACTTCAAGGGTAGTAATTTATACCTAGCTGCATTTGTAGGACTCAGTATCTTGTGTTACCAAGCTCTTTACTGAGTAGAAGAAATTTGATGCCTCTTTCAGGACATTCTTCAGATTCTGTTCTGAATTGAAACTGATGGGTAGCTCTTAGGTGGATGGGTAACTTATTTTAATGCATCATTTTATAAAAATAAGAGCTTTCTCTATTAAAAGTATTTTTCTGAGCAAATAGTCTTAAATAATCAGAAAACAGTGAATTAAATTATGTATTTTAATTCCAAACTAACAGAACTTATAAAGCTACATAGACCTCTTGCCTATGTCACTCTGATAAATCCTCTGATGCAGCTCAGGATGTGGTCCACTGTGCCTCCAGACATGGTTTGCTGATTTCTCAACAAAAAAAAACCAAAAAACACCTCACTTTCATCCTTTCCAGATACAAATAGAATTTATTCAAAGACTATTTCTTCAATAGTTGGTATTTAGAATTTAATAATTACAATCTCCATAACTGGTAAAGAAAATTCCATTTGAAGTTCAGATTTATACTTAGATCATTTTGCAATTTATGGCCAGCATTCCTTTGCTGCTTCCCCAGGAAAAGATACAGTGTCTTCTTGAATTTAACATATTATGCTCTAATAGTTTGTAGTATTACCTAGGTTTTTTGCATATTGATACATTTTCATGTAACCAAACTATCTTTACAAAAAACTTAATTGTGTGCTCTTAGCTGCAATGTGCTATCTAAGATTCTTTATCTATTTTCCCTCATGATGACTAATCAGTATTTCTCTATTGTGGGCAAAGATTCCTTCATGGGTATATTTGACAGGAATCATTTATCTACAGGAAGAATAATGCATTAATCTGCACTTCCCTGGAAAAAAAAAATCCACAATACAAAGAAAATGGAGTATCTTGTATATTGAGATACTGATCTGAAATTCATCAACAAAAACTGAAGAAGAGTTCTTAACTCTGTCCTTGACTCAAACTTTCCTGCTGAGGCAATGCAGGGATCTGGAAATTAATGAATGATGTTATGCGCTAAACCATGTGATGAATGATTGTTTATATTTTTCTATTACACTTACAACAATGAATCTAAGAACATATCAAACATTAATTCACTCATTCACACAACACCCGCACAAAGTATTATTCCCATGTAACAGAGATCATAGAGAAACACCATTCATCCATCCATCCTTAAACACATGGGGAATCTTGGTAACAGAAAAAGAACTAAAGTCTGCTTTGAACACAAGTTCCAGTACATGCAAATCTCAACAGGACTTTTCTTCCTTTTTGATATGATTAACCACAACCAGCCATATAAAACTTCCATGCTTACCTCCAGTCAGTGAAACAATTTCATTAAAGAACAAGTTTTGCTGAACCCACTGGAAGACGACAGCACAATCCCAAAGCATTTATGTACCTGGGAAACTGCCCTGAATAATGCTACCAGGGACAAATCTGAAGCCTTGAACTATAGTTATGGGTATCATGCTGGCATATCATTGTCAGAGGAAAGGATAAGGAAGGTTACCCTTTGAACACTCAAATCCAAGTATACTTTTGCCTTACTAAGTTTGCCCTATGGCAAGGCACTAGATATTTTAACTCTCACTTACTGTCAGTTGCATTCAAAGCAAGCTTAAGACACTGAGTACTTCACAGAAGACACCCAAGACTGTGTGTCACTGAATCGTGAATTATAAGTAACAAGTATATATAAAAATAGTAGGAATTAAGAACAGAATGGGAAAAAAAGGGTAGATACATCGTCATTCTAAAATTTCCATGACTGTGTCACATTGAGTCACTCTCAACCCTAAATATAGCTTGCTGTTGTAATTTTCTTTGTAATCTTTCATTTACATCCTAGCACGTTTTGAGCACTTAAGACAACTTTATTGAAATGAAAGATTTAAAGTGACAAAAGAACTTTTTTCTGCTACTATTCAGATTCATGCTGAATTCATACTTAGCAATTTAGAAAATTCACTTAATATATTTTTTCAAATCCAAGAATTTTAGAAAGATCACAGTTATATAAAGAGATTCTTTTTAAAGTAATTCACATACAGGGACTATTTTAAAATGTCCCTTTTTTGGATGGATTATTTTGTCTCCCATTTTTCCATATGAACTAGCTCTCAGTAATTTTCAAGCTTGTCTTCTCCAGTACAAAAGACATACATATTTTAGTGCAAGACTTACTTGACATGTCCAATAATATTTACAAAAACCTAGATTAATCTCATTTTATGTTTTCCTTCTCTTATTTTTTATTAATGTATTTAACTGATCCTTTCATTTTTGTATGCCTAAATTTAACCCATGCTGTTTCCACAGGCCTTTATATTTGCTGTATTTTGTAAGGAAGAGTGGAAAAATCACCTTCCAACTTTTTTTTTTTAACCTTGGGTAGTTGCAGGCAGGAGTAGCCCTGATATCAGAGAAGCCTGCCCACCTTCCAAGTACTACAGATAATGGTGCATCCTGAAGAAATTCTTGAGCAGCTCTGCAGTTCGTTATGATTCACCGGCGTGTATAAGTTCTGACATCCTTGCTAGGCTCAAACCCATTCCAAAATGCAGCAAGCATCTGGTGATTTCTACACTGTTCCCCATTTTATGTTTCACAAAGACAGTTATTTGGATGCACTGTTTTGCCGGTTGTATGTGTAGGCACAGTGCCATACCTAGATGCTAAGAAGATAGTGCAGAGCGATGCAGAGCTCAGCCTTGGACTCGTACAGACAGTACTGACCTGGATCTACTAAATCCCTGCAGGACATGAGCTGACATGTAGATGTCTCTGAACTATATTCCCTCTACCACTCAGTTCAGAATTATGAAGCAGAACTATCCAAGGCACATGAATAAAAGAAGTTGAAAAGTTGTCATAGTAAAAGAAGATGTCATAACAACTAACATCTCATCTCTAAAAACTGTGAGCTAATTAACAACCAACTCTAAGCTCTCATATATCTGCGGGTGTTTTGAGTTAATATCTTTTCTGGATCCAAACTCGCTCTTTCAGAAGGACATTTACAGCAATTTCGTAGTTAAGGGCAAGTTGTCTCATCCTTCATATTAAATGTGGTTTATACTCAATAATAATAATGATATTAATTTTTGTCCATAAGCTTTAAACCTAGCCTTCTAGAAACTGAGCATCTCCAAACTTTTAAGACCTTTATTTTAAGCAAGAACTGTCTGTATCATGCTTTTAAAGTGCTACCAACAGAAAGCCCTGACATCCTTCTGTCAACAGTTTCCTGAACCACAAATTGCTCATGCATTAGAAAGTCACTTGAAATGGCATAAAAAGGCTGTGACGTAAACGTATTTCTGAAGCCTGGGTCTGCAAGTCTGTAATTTCAGAAAACACTATACAGGCTGAAAAGACAGCAGATGCAAGGAGTAGATTTAACTATAGATGATAACTCAATTTATTTTCTCTGTAGTCTAGTAACTCAGTACGTTTTAATGGTTTTGTAAATAAACAGATGGATGACATCAAATGCCACAGAATGATAAATCTGCTTGGTGTTTGTATAATTTTGGATAGCTTTATCCCCAAAGTAGACAGTGGAAACATCTTACCCCAAGAGTGTGATAAAATAAATGTGGGAAGGTAGATTAGGGGCTATTGTATTGTGCCAGTGATGAATGAAACATTTCATGATGGTAAGACTAAGAATCAAGACAGGCCTCAATGTAACTACTTCTAGTGGTAGATTTGAACAGATTTGACTTCTGTTGATAAAAAAGGTCCTCCTTTTCAAGGAATACAAAGTTAAAAGAAGGAGAAATAGGAGATGTGCCCCTCTGCTGAAAGATTTAAATTATATATAACTTTATCTTTGAAAGGTTTATGGTTCTAATTTAACTGTAAGCCATCTGCTCCACCTAGTATGTGTTGACAATATAAAACCAGACCACCAATTTCAAATAGGAAGGGCATTTATCGTCCAGAGTGTCACTTGCACAGGGAATTGTTCACCTAATTTTGCAGCTCTAACTAGACATCTGTTGAATCCTCAAAGTTTAACAGTACAAAATTAAAACTGTCTGCTTCATTTTCAGGAGAAATGTGGCCAAATAAGATCTCTGTTAGGTAAAGCTGTATATTCACATGGGATGAATGTAGACAAGACAGGCTCTATTACTGGCTATTTTCTATGTAAGAAACACTGGGTCTTTGCATCAGTATCAAGAGAGTAGAATAAAACACTGCTTAATAGCATTATCTGATCACCAGTGTTTCCATTTGTATAAAAGGAATCATTCTAGTGATTTTTTTTTCCATAAGATTTCTATTAAAAATGACATCATAACCTCTCAGCAAAATTCTTAAGCGAGAACTCTGCATTTGTTAGTTGCCTTTATCACTTTTTTGGGGTTGTTTTTTCTTTTCCTTTAATTTGTTGACATCTGTATAGTTTGTGTCAAAAGAAGAAAAACACACTACAATTTGTTTCAACTATGGAAAGCTTAGGCTTGCAGAGTGCCTAAGGGTCTGCCTGGGATACAATCAAATTTTAAGATCTAACTTTACAGAACATTTTCTTCTTCCTATTCATGAATTACTTTTCTTTGTACATCCTATCAATTTTACTCTGACTTTCCAAACCTTACAAATCCTGTGCCTTTCTCATCACAGAACAGGCAAAAAGAAAAAAGCATCACATCCAGTATGACAAGTATAGGATTTTCTGCCTAAAAAAAAAAAAAAAAAAGTCCAAGCTCTGTAAAATACCATTTTGTTTAGAGGAAGTTGTTATAGGGAGGAAATTAAGAGCTGCAAGTAGAAAGGCGACAAAATATAAAGGTACAGAAGTTCCCCACCCCTCCACATGGGGCCTACTGTGGCATCTGCCATTTGACAAGGTGGGGAGCACAAGGCCCTGGCTACCATAAATCTTGCCCAAACCCTCCAAGGGACAAATCACTGCTAAAAATCTGACCCTTTCTACATCAGCATAAAAGCACATTGTGCAAGGTTACTGCTGATGTGCAATACATTCATCAAGAAAAATTATTGACTCTTACCTGACTCCCAACAAATACATTGTAACTGTGCTGTATGAAAGACAATAAACTTCTAAAGGAATAAAGGCTATGCATATTTTTAAAATTCAGAAACCCTATGAAAATGGATAAAAAGGACCAAGCAACAAAGGAGGTTGTGCTTTAGAGATAAAAAAATGTAAGAATGAAATAAGAATTGACAAAAGTCAAGCTGAGTTAGACCTTGTAAAGGTTTATTGAAACAAACATCTAAAGATTTTCACTGTGTAAATAAAGACCAAAAAACCCCCAAAAAAACCCCATGCAGAAAGAATGAGGTGGACATCAAATATTTTCTAGATATTGTCCAAGAAGTAAATTATTTGATGGTTTTTAAGAAGTGGGATTATATTTATCAAAGAAGGTATCATCAGCATGGATAATGGAACGTGTATATGGAAATAGAAACAACAGAAATTTTATGCATTGACATTAGGGTGATCAGAACACTAGTTCTGTAAGAGTACAAGAAAACAAAGGCTGCTAGCAGGGAAATTTATTAATCTGTCATGTCAATTGTGGTAGGATACAAATTGAGAACAGTAAATGCTGTTTATTTCACGCTAAAAATTGTTTAGATTCAAGAAAAAAGATTTAGTTCTTTACTGATCTATTAATCAGACTCAGCTTTATGATACTTGGAAAGAAAGAATAAAGACAGGTAAATAGAAAATGGGTCAAAATGCATGAACGTTTCATGAAAGACTGTGCAATGTCAACCTGATAGTTTTCTACAATAAGCTAACAATTCTTCTGGGTAAGAACACGCAGAAGATTTTCTAGATTTCTGAAATCTTATATTGTGGGTAATTATCAACAGACAAAAAAGATGAGAGATTAGTACAGGATTTACAGAGTGTGGGCAATTGCACGATGGAGGGAAAACAGAGAGTAGTTCTGAAGAGGAAAAAGAAGGGTGCTAAAGGTAGAGGATGGCAAAAAGAATCAAATCTTTTGACCAGTCTTTTTTAATATTTTCATTAAAGAGGTTGGCATAAAAGTAGAAGTATGCTGTTGATATTCAATCATGACCAACATTGGCAAATATCATCAATACAGAGAAGAAGTAGAATATAATCCAGAAAGATGCATGACCTCAAGAAAGTGAGGAATATAAATTACTCAAATTCAACAGTGTAAAATTCAAAGCCATGTATTTTGGGAGCAAGCAGAAGAAAAGTTCACTGTTTGAGAAGACAAGGGCAGGGGTGTAAGAAGTTGGCCACAGAAAGACAGAGTTGGAGGGGAGGAAGATTGTTTTAAAAAAAGTAAAAGTTTAATGAGATACAGCAAGAAAATGTTAGTGCCATTGGGCAAAGACAGATGGGACTTCACATGGCACTCTGAGTACAACCTGGTCATGCAAGGTAAAAAAAAAGCTGAACTGAAGCTGAAACTGGGACAGGGCTACAAAGAAGATGTACATGATTGTACTTACATTTCACAATGTCCAGAACTTTTACAGCCTCATCAGACATTCTTTCAGTTACCTGTATGCAATTAAAGCTGCAAGATCTCTCAAAAGAAACCAAAAAGGCCTACTTCTAATTCTCTGGAGGAACATCGACAGTTTTGGTTTGAACAATGAATAACTGGTTGTCAAGGATATGTTCATGGTATTTAACAGTTTTTATTAATATGTCTTATTTTATTGAGCCCCTCTACGCCAGGAAATCCAGTAATAAAGTTGCAAAAGAACCATCCCTACCTCTGTTCTTTATTTTTTTTCTTTTCAGTTGATTACAGTATGCAGTTTTTACTGTTCAATCAATAAGTAACTTTTGCCAAGATTTGTGGAAGGCATATTGCTAACATTATACTGCATGTTCTTCATATTAGAGTGTTTATATTCTTTTCATATAAATTCTTCAGAATGTAAAGGAATCAAGGTTCTATGGCTAGAATGATGTAAAAAATAATTCATAACAGAACTACCTAAAATTCTTCAAAAGACCAGACAAAATCAATAACCACCTCATTCTTCATCACCTACCAAGCTTGCTATGCTACTAACCTCAGTACTTTTTACATAGACTTTACCCTCCAGGTTGCAAAAATAACTGATTTGGGTTTGGGCTGGAGGAGGGGTGGTAGTGGATACTGGGTCTTATTATCTACTTTGTTTTTGCTCTTGCCATAAATATTTTTTAAGTAATCATCAGCACCATCTGCCACTTACCACTGTTCTTTTCACAGTGTCAATGCTATAAACACCGTCTGCTCCCTCATTTGATGGAGGGCAGAAAAATGGAATTAAGCATAAAATAGTCACTCCAAAAATAGGTCTTACTATTTAAAAGAAAGCAACTCCTTCAGTAAAATGATTTTCAGAACATATGACTTCAGTTTCCAGCAAGTCTTAAAGAGCTGT
The DNA here is from genome assembly GCA_024611175.1 of Megaceryle torquata. NCBI lineage: Eukaryota > Metazoa > Chordata > Aves > Coraciiformes > Cerylidae > Megaceryle > Megaceryle torquata. The sequence continues at coordinate 59,071 of JANIJG010005068.1, read as the reverse complement.
TTTGCTAGGCACCTCCAGTGAACTGAAAAGAACTCCAGATTTTTTTTTTTCTGAGACTATGGCACTTGAGAAACCAGTCTCTTTGTGTCAATAAATTGAAGTTACTGTTTAATATATCAATTAGGAATTTAGTTGTGGTTATTAAACTCTTAAAAAGACCATTTGGATTTTCTCACACCATTTTAGCTTTTCCTATTTTTTAAGAATTTAACTGGCACAGTATTGATAACTAATATGGAGTATCCCTTGATGCAATTATCAGCTTGTCTATACAAAATGCTCTAGTCGTGCCTTAGGTTAAAAATTAAATTCAGTCTTCACAGTCTACACAGTAAATGTAAACTTTCAAAAACTTGTGTTCCTCACTGAGTCTTCTAAAATAATCCACCTTATCTGCACAGCTTCTGGTCAAATGAAGATGGCTGTGCATCTCTGCAACCTGAGCTATGTGGATTTTCACTGTGATTTCTATCTTAGAATTCATGGATTAATGGATTTCTATCATCGCATTCATGCAATGCAGCTGTATAATATTTTCTAGATACTTTTTTTTTTCTCAGAATGGTGAAATATATGATACTGTAAAACCTTATTTGGTTTTGGCCCAGACAAAAATGCCTGAATCATCCCTGTATTTTAAGACAAGTTCTAGACATCCACACTGTTTTGCTGTAATACATAGTTTGGCTTATTTCCAGTTCCGTGTTGGCACTTCAGAGATTATGAATAACATTTTTTCAATATTTCGTAAGAGAAATATTGTTATTTATGATGGGGGGAGGGTGTAACTTCTGAGGGGATTGTGAAGATGGTTTTGCTCAGGGCTTTTATAATTCTTTTATGTTTACATGTATCTTTATTCTACCTAAAGAGTATTGTTAGATTATTAATATAAATTCTACTTCTTTGGTGCATTAATAAAAAATTATGTCAGTAAACCAGCAAATTATTAAAATAAGCCAATAGTCTGTCTCCAAAATTACAAAGGAAAGATGACACTCAGTCTAAAGAGGCAGACTGGTACAGAACAAAGAACGGGATGATGCAGAGAAATATATTTACTTAAATACACATGTAGGATGCCTGGATACTACTTTGCTGTGACTAATAAATTGAATGGAGAAAAAAACCCAGAATGCATTACTATGTTCTGTTTTACCTAGAATTACATCCTTTCACAGATTTCCTTTTTTCTCTTGCAGTATCACTGTTAGATTTCTTGTTTATATATTTTAAGAATCTAAATAACCTACCAGTTATAAATATCTTCCCATTTCTACCTCTACCCTGACTTTTCTTCTCCCAGCATTCGGTATTCATAGTCTTTCTTCACTAAATTTTGCTATATATATGAATTAGAAGTCCCACTTCTCAATGAAGGAACAAGAAAAAGACAGCCTTTTTATATAACTTCAGTACCTCTTCTCTAGGTAAAGCTCTTCTTCCTTGGTTCTCTTTTGCTCAGCTGAAGGCTTCTTTATGTGTCTGCAGGTATTAGTCTATATATGCCTTCAAAATGCTGTCTGCAATACTAAATAGTTAATGTCACATTTTATATAGCATGAAATATGTACTTAGTGTAAGCATCACTGCAAAACAGATACCTTGCCAGCACTCCACTCTACTAGTTACCTACATTATACAATACATACAGCTCTTGAACTCGTAAGTAGTTTTTTCTCCAGTCTGAGACCACACAAAGGACAAACAAGAATAATGATTTGTCCTAGTCCTCAGCATTAAGTAGAAGCAAGACTTAAAACTTTTTATTATCTTTTTTTTTTCTCCTCTCTCTGAGTATAAGAAAATGGCTAAAAAGAGGTGAAATATTGTACCAGAATACGTATGTCTGAGAAGACAAGGGGTCAAAGGTTAAAACAAGCCTCCAAAGTTCACCTTCAGCCTCACTGTTATCATGAAGAAGGAGCTTTTCAATATTCACATTGATATAGTTGCTAATGCTGAATCAGATTCAGGGTTTCCCATCTATTTCCCTTGTCTTTTCACTTTGAATCCGTCAGAAATTCTAGAACCCTCAACATGCACACACAGGCCCTTAATAATATCTACTCCATACATCATACTGTATAATTCAATTTATAATCTGTTATTAACTTATTAATTTGTCCTGTACTTTCACTCCTTTAGTAATCAATAAATACCCTCCAACATGATAAAAGGCTGTAAAAGATTAGGCCGTAAAAGATTCAACCATCTTCCGTACATCTTAATTACAGTATATATTAATCAACAACTTTACCATTTTTCTACAAAAAAAAAAAAAAAAAAAAAAAAAAAAAAAAAAAAAAAAAAAAAAAAATCTTTACACAACTGAAGAGAAAACG
>JANIJG010005068.1:34463-49401 GCA_024611175.1 Megaceryle torquata | reverse complement strand
GAACTTCAGCCTGTGGAAAGCTGAGTCAATCAGCCTAGATTTTGGCAATCAGCAAGCTGATATCTTGAATTGCAAAGGTATTCTCTGATCTGAGTTTAACAGATTTGTAGCATTTAATATATATATATATATATTTTAAATGCATTAGCTCAATGCAGGCCAAAGTGACAGATGAAGAGAACAGATGCTGAACTTGTGTATGCTGGTGTATATTTGTTGACTTCCATGGATCTATTACCAGTAAAACATTTAGACGGGCACTGCTGGATGATACGATTCTATACTAAGAGCAATGCAGAAAAGGTTGAAAATAAAATCAGAACCTTGCTAATATTAGCAGCATTGATTGCATATACACAAAAGCAGTACAAGAGTATTATTGAAAAGAAGTGGTGTAGACATAGAGTAATAGAGCACTGACAGCTGTCTGGTGTGGACCTCTCTGCTTGCTTCTCCCACTGGTACACACTTTCATTCACTGCTACCTGTTGCATTTTCAGTTGTCAAAAATCGACAGCTTCCCAACTGTCACACACTTATATTATACTTCTGCTTGGGCCTAAATATGTGCCACTCCTTTCCTGCACTTCTACCCATATCTCTCTTCCCCAGCCATCCAGATAGTGATGCAGCTCCATGCCAGTTAAGTTCATCTCACTTTGACCCTGTGCTTCCTCCTTCAACCTGCATTAGCCTTGCTCCTCCACCTTCAGTGCTAACCAGATATTCCAGTTCTAGGCAAGTTCCTGCAGCAGGAGCTGTGAATTGAGCAGACCAGTTACTCTTCATATCCATGGACATAGTGCCATAAACTGGGGACGTGGTTACTGACTCCAGTGCACTTACTAATATGATAAATAGATTTTACAAATAAGTACCTTTGCATGGGATGTCATGAACCAGCTTTCACTATATACTAACACAACACCTGAATCCTTATACAGCATTTACAATTAAAATAGTTGGCATTGCTAATACAAGTAATGGAACATTAAAGTAATCTTTCCTGATTTGTCACAATGACAAATCAAACATGATTCCTTTCTGTTTGAAAAGCAGACAAAATGAAATCTTCATTTTAAGATGCAATTCAGAATAGAGTTTATGCAGACACACAACTAAAAGGAACACATTTACCATAATGCTTTTTAATCTGGTGAGTAATTACTTTATTATAAATCAAAACAATGGAATTTCTAACACTGTGTAATATAACACCTTTCAATAACAGGCCTTGTCCTTTTCCGTTTGAAGTTTATACTAATGCTTTTCAAAACACAATTGAAGGAAATTATTTCTGATACTTTCCAGGGGACTTCATCCAAAAATCAAATACAGTAAGAATTTTGTATTTGTGCTTATTTGTTCTTTATAGAACATTATGACTGAAAAAGCAGATCTCTTATCTTACTTCACATCATTCAGATGCTCTAGCAAAAAAACAGAGAAGCAGAGCAAATGATAATAATTTAGATACCCTCAGGTTTGTCAGTTGTTTAAAGATAAATACATAACCATGAATCAAAGTTATTTCACAGTGACATAACATGTTTTCTGAAATGTGCCATTTATCATGCATTTTCCACGGGTTTTTTGGAAGAGATAAGGCACATGTTTGTTTGCCCAAAGCACTTAGCTACCATGATTTACTTGCTAGAATTATCTTTTTTTTTTTTTCCCCTGTACAAAAAGTGACTTACGTTTATGCCAAAAAGCAGCAATGACAATAACAAAGTTAATAAAACTTTATCGGTGAAAGACAGAATAAACAAATACTTCTTTATTTAACAACCTTTTACTCATATTCCCTTTCTTGTGCACACTATGACAGAAAGAGGTATGTCAGTTGGGAAGGTGAAAAAGGAAGGGGAAGAAAACCACAAAGGAATAAAAGAGTGAAATAACATATTTTTATTGAGAAAAGTGAGTCAGTGAACGTAGAAAGAAGATATAAGTGGAGAGGTGTAGAGAATAAAACAGAATTAAAAAGAAAAAAAAAAGAAAGATGAGGTTTTTAAATACGTAGTCATACATCATTCAAACAAAGCAACTATCAGAAGTTGTCTTCCCAGGGTCCTAGATTTTTATCAGACAGAAGGTTCTCCATTCACTAGAGTTTTTTTCTAAAAATCCTCAAAGACCAAGACAAAGTCCAGGTAGGCAGGATGGACAACAGAAGGCAGTGACATGAAGATGTCAGAAGAGTGGGAGAGCACAATGATGACTAAGGTGATATACATGCATCTGCATGGATGTCTTTGGGGAAATGTGCTGAAACTTCAGCATCCATTTGTATCCTCCAATGAAACAATTTAATACTCTGAATACGGGAAGATAAAATGTGTAAAGTGTTTTGGGTCTCTCTGTATTCCAAGAAGTGGTGTCTCACAGAAGTGCTATAAAACTTTGGATTTTCAGTACTAAGTAATAGCTATATATATTTTCTGTTCAGCATTCTAAGTTAGGTACATCCAATTTTTAAAAGTGCATTATTATACCATAAGACAAATAGATCACGTAAGACTAAATGGCTCCAAGCTCATGCCAAAAAAGCAATTAGAAAATTGAATCAAGGAATTAAGGATTAATGTGAGCATGTTACACCTGTCAGCAGTAATAAGTATTTTGACAAGAACAGAATAAAGTTTGACAGTGTTCACAAATACAGATCTGATATATAAATCAAGTATTAAAATGCAAACAACTGTGCATTAATCACTGTAATGTTTCCTAACTAAAAGGGTCTTAGTACTACTTACAAGAAATCATTATAAATAAAACTTCATCTCTTCTTCTTAAAAAAAAGCTTGACTTATACTTTTTGTTTCAGTAATAAATTATTAAAATTCAAACTTAGCTTTTAATCATATTATTAAAACAGAATTAATCTGGTGAATTCCACATAAACTAAGCTTGATGGCTTGTCAAATAAACAATTAAAACTGTTGTTGTGGCAAGATTAGTACCAGACTCAGAATGTAAATAGACACTTTTCTGGAGTTCCATATGCAAGATTTAGAATGAAAGAAAAGAAAAAAGTCTGTGTCCTCTGAGGAGGTAAGGAAAAGGAGTATTAGACTGTTGCATTACAAGCATCCACATCTTAATTTCTTCTCAGCTTCAGGTATTTTTCTTGAATTGTTTGTTTTCTGAGTTTATCGATTTATTTGTGCTAAGCAAGTCTCAGATTCAGAAAAGCGCTTGAGTACCTAGGTTGGATTTGGGTCAAATTTAGATCCCTACATAAAAACTCAAAAAAGCTTTCTCTTAGTCTTAGTTTCAATATTAAAAAACTCCCAATACTGAAGCTGTCCTCTACATGCCCAGGCACATCCTGGTCTCTCTGACACCCACTCAAGATCCCCAGGCATTCCTGCAGCTGCCCTGGATGTAGAACTTCATCTGGTCAGCCATCTTCAAAATCAACCTTACCATATTAGATTTTTATGATGCAGTTCTGGTGACTTTCTTTTAAAATACAGCTCAAAGCAGAGGTAGCTGGTTTTCCTCTTTTGCTTTTACTAAATGCTTGTTTGAGGTACAATGCTCTAACCTGTAATTAAAGAGGCAGAGTAAAATGCTGTGATTCTCTAACCATTTTCAGTGCATTAAAGGCAGACTTTTCAGCAGCGCAAAGGAGGGAAAGAAAATTCATACCCTTAAAATCACAGAATTCCATTCATGTCATTTGGCAGAGGCTTTTGGGGTCATTTTGCTGGAGAAACTCCAAATTTTCCTATCACAGCTATCCTACCAAGAGTGAGATTGAAGACTCCTATCTGTAGCCATTCTCCATCCTATCCTCATCTCATTTTCTCTACGGTCATTTGCCAATAGAATCAAAACAAACAGTAAAGTCAGAGGGACGAAGAAACCCTGGCTGCTCCTCCCAGCAGAAGTTCACCCTGTTCACAGCATCCATCACTGCCCCAAGGAGAACCTGGAACTTCTTCCAGAGTGCTGAAACTAAGGCAATGCCTCAGACAGAAACAAAGACTGTAATCAGTACTGTTGTTATCTTAGACTATCACTGCTATACTGCCTTCCTATTCTAAATGTTGTGTACGTATTAACTAACATTCATTAACATACTTTTGAGTATCAGCTTCCCATACACCCAAAAGTTTTGACAATTTTCTCCACAGATTTATTCATTGAGTAATGAGCCTTAATGACAGTGTAAAAGGAAAAAAAAACCAAACCAAACCAAAACAAAAAACCAACAAACTGTGACAAAACATCATTTGTGTGCCAGGAGAAATATACTTTAGGAAATACCACTACAGAATAAATAAGCAAGGCTGCAGTTCTGAACATTGCTTTGTGGCTGGAATAGGAAACACCAGTTCTTCAGATGTCCCTAGAGTTTTACTGAAATTATAAGCATCCACAGAAGATTTTCATTTAATTCATCCCATAAAGGTCCTCTCTCACAATTAGTGAGTGGAAAGCTCTACCTCATCTAAACCTACAAGTATGGCCCAAGATCTCGAGTGTCCTCAATGCTTTAGGGGTTCCACACTGCACCTTCTGTTGCATGAGAATTTTCCCAGTGATTTTGAGTTCGGTTAATAAGGTCCCACTAACCCATGTAAGGTACATAACCACAAGCTGGAGAGCATTTTGGAGTGTGTTACAATTCCTTCACCTGTACTGAAAGAGACTTGAGGCAACTGCCTTTCTTCTGTGACTAAGCCGGCCAGTGTCGATTTACTGGGAGGAATTTACCAATTCTCTTGACCTTTGGAATGAATGAGTTTCCTCTGAAAACTTCTATAGTATCTAACAGAGCTTAGATGAACAGGCTTATTGATAATAAAATGCAACTTTACCAAAATTATACTAACATTTCCTATTAGAGATTTTTTTAATATTGAATTATCTTTCCAGGATAATTTTGCCCCATTGTTTTTGTAGAATATAAATCTCTGTTAATTTCCTTGTTCAAAACAGCAATAGAAACTTTAGAATATATTGGTACATTATTTTCCATAAGAAAAAGAGTTGGAATTAACAATAAAAAGAATACATTATGATTACCAAGCTGTGATTACGGTCACAATGAGCAAACTGCATTTTTATCTTCAAAAATTATTGACTTATTCTTTATCTCAACCATATCAATATGCAGTGATAGGCTGCATTCTTTTTTGCAGTCTTTTCTGAGTAGAATTTGTTTGTTAGTTATTAAAGGTTATGCACTGATGTTAAATTTATGTATTAATCTGAAAGCGTACTCGAGCTATAACTTTATTATAAGAACTATATGCATTTGCAATAAAGTTACTCTCAGTTAATCTAGTAAAAGACTTCATTTCAAAACCTAACACAATGTCATATTGCATTTCATTAGCAAGAGAGTTATGAATTGATATTCTGATTAAAACTGATTTATTAAGACAAAGCTATAAGTAACACTTGCAGATGCATTTATTTTCAATGGGGTTTCCAGAAATAACTCCTAGTCAGGTTTGCCTATTCAGCTTTCATTTTACTGTCTAGAGGTTGCTTTTTCTGAACTGTGACACTAGTGTGAAACATCCTGCCATCTTTTTGACTTTCACAAGTGGCTGAACAGAACAAAAGACATTGAAGTTAAATCAAAATATCAGGTAGCTGCAAGGCACATTGTATTTCCTTTTCTCTTTGTCCATGTATGCAGTTTCCTATGACTTTAAAGTGTTAAAACAACTTGGTTTTACTTTACTGCTACACCTTGCCCACTAATAAAAGTCATTTCAGGTTAATCTTGAAAATATTGAACATAAATTACAATGGATGGTGTTTGTAGTAGTTGTACTGGATTACTGCCAGAGCTATCCCCAAGAGCTCACAGAACATTCCCCTATTAAACTGTGTGAGTCTGATTAAAGGCTGGCAATGCTAGCGTCCAGTTTGTGAAAAGAAATTTCTCTTGGCAGCAGCTAGCTAGATCCTGTTGGGAGAAGCACCTCAGACCCCATGGCTGTTATATATACCAAGCACCATGTATCCCCAGCTACTTTCCTTTAAATTCTTCCTACTGTCATTTCAACTTCTGTAAGTCAAAGTAGCGTTGTGCAGTGAAGTGATGCTAATGGGCACTTGTTCCCCAAATGGGGATATCTGTTGGGATCTCCAAGGATTAGAAACAAGAAGTGGAGAATTATGCTATTCCTTTGCAATTTAAACCGAAAGGCTCATCTATGAACAGTCACATTTCACTGGTGACAAATTACTGAGAGTCCATCACTGTCTGAATTTAGGTTGATTACTTAGGTTGGATTGTCACTCCCATATATCACAGTGGGTTAACTTTACCCCAGACTGCCTGGAAGCAGAGACTGTGATCCCTCCAGAGCCAATAACAGCTTTTCAGGGTGAGAAAGATGAAGTATTAAGTACAGTTTAAATTCTGCCTAACTTGCAGGCTAACAAGAGTGGCTATGGTGGCAGGCAGGGGAATGCTGAGCTAATTACGAGCGCAGTACAGATTACTGAGTCAGCTACAGATTTGTGAAACATCCATGAGTTAGATAAACTTGGGTTGTCCTTTGCTCATGGTGGATCATAACATTTTTATCTGTCATTGCGACAATCTCGGACAGCAGTCAAAAGTTCTGAATAGCAGGTGCTTTTTGTAACCACAGAGATCTCATTCCTACAGCTCTGCAGTATCCTAGAGTCACTAAAGCTAAGGTTTGATTATTATTTAGATCTATGTCAGATTTGAAGGTTAGGAAGTGTCCTGAAATTATTTTTCTGTGTTTTGCATTTACTGAAAAAGTGGAAAGAGAATATAGTACAACATATGTCATCCAACATGCACTTTTAGTGAACTTTTCTTAGCAATGTCTTTTAATATTCTTTTTTATTAACCTCATGGCCACATGCAGGGTGCCTGGTGGATGATAAATTAAAACATTTATACCTGGAATTGTAATAATAAAAAAAGAAAACTAAATCAAGACACGATGTGAAAGCTAGCTGTCAGCAGAAGGGATTAGAGTGCAAACTTGGCAATATTCTTAATACAGGAAAAAGTGCTAATGGCACCAGAATAACAACTTACACAGATCACAGCATCTTGAATGTTAGAAGACATGAACCAAATGTCTGGAAGCATGACATAGCTTTTATTTTGATTGTACTTGCCACGGAACAAGGACAACTGTAAAATGTGTACACCCTAGCCAAAAACTTTCTGAAACAAATTATTCCACTATTTAAGATTTGTAAGTTTATAGAATTTTTCATCCCAGTGACTTGGGTGTGTAGATAGTGTGGATCAGATCATAGCTGAGCCAGCAGCAGGAAGAAACAATCATAAAAGACTTTGCTATCCCAAGGAAAAGGTATGTGATGGGAAAAAGGGGAACATAGTTTTGCTGCTGCATTATATAGTAGCAGCAGCAGCAGGTGTTAAAGTGACTAGCAGTTTTGGAAGTAGTTGCTGCCAGCAAGTGGAAAGGGAGAGGGCAGCCTGGCAGGCTTGAGAAAGCACGAACCAGACCTTTTTAAAGGTGTTGCAAGAGGCATCTTCACTTTCTTCTCTCAAGGACCTCCATTCACCAATTTGAAAGCATAATTTGATACAGTTTTTCACTTGAATCTCATGAATTAATTCAAATCTCAAATATCTGTGAGATAATCCTCAACTGCCTAAATCAGCACAACACTTGAGTAACAGCAGAACTGTGCTGATTTATACCAGCTGCAAATCTGATGCTATATTATTAACTTCTTAATGGTGCCCTTGAAACATCCTGCTCAAAACCAAGTATTATCTTAATCTATAAACTTAATCTTGCTTTCCAAGATGCTCCCCATCAAAATTGTTAGTATTTTCAGTGGTCACAAAAATATCAGTAAGTTCACTGAAAATGGACAAGAAATGAAATTTACAGGATCTAATCTGACAAATAATTAGACACGTGAGAATTACTGCTTGGAGAAACGCATTATAGCAAACAGGATTACTCACATGAATGAAATTATTTATGTATGTTACTCCTGTTGGCTTAACATAAGTGACAGAATAATTTTTGCTAAAAAAGATGCAGGTTTATTTTTAATACAACAAAATAGGAAAAAAACTCTGCTCCTTTAAAATACTACAAAATCTGCATTATTTTTACTAAACCAGCCTCATCAAGCCTTTAAAAGATCTACTGCATAAAGTATTTGCTGAATTTGGATTTGCTCAATCTCACTTACTTATTCCACTTGCATAGAATTTTTTTTTTTTCAAGTACCATATTCCAAGCCTGCGTAGCTCCCTGAGCACTGTCAATTGAAAATGAGTAGTAGGGAAACACAGTCCAGCTCAACGTACACATCCATCCCATCTGTGATTCACAGGGCATGGCAGGAACTTCTAATTATCTTATATTTTAGATTTATATTTTGTATTTTTATTATTTTCTTGAGTAAGGTGGTACACCATCACCACCACCACAAATCATTATTCACATTGAATTCTGTAATTTCTTGCATGAAATTACAGAAAAGTTTGTTATTTTCCTTCAGGACATGTTCTCACGTAAAATCTTACATTGTACTTCAGCCAACAGAATGGTGTAACATGTTTACTTTTGTACTATATGTAAACTCCAGTTTATTTTAGCAGTGACTACTGTTAGGCTAATAAGACAAATCTTGCATTTCACTATTGTTTTCTGATTCCTCTTTCCTTTTCCCAACCTCTCCCAACACCAATCCCAATCTTAGGGTGCTCTTTCCATGGAAATAAATGCCCTGTATCAAATGCCACTGACTAATACAATAAGCAGAAGAAGCAGGATCTTATTTACTTAAAGGAGGGCTGAGATTTGAGATCAGTCATCAAGCAGATGTTATTTCTGAAGCTGAAAGTATTCACGATGATTGTTACTATGGAAACCAAGCTTTGCAAAATATTCCAAACAAACACTTCTTTATTAGCCTGTGCTGTAACTACAGCACTCTGCATTACGCTGCATCCCACAGTAAATTATCAACTGCGCATATTTTCTTTCTGGTTATTTGCTTTCAATAGCAACCACAAGACAGGATTTCTATAGGTCTTAAAAGATAGTGTATCACAATACCAGCCATCCATAAAATGACACACACTGTATTCATTCAGCACTAAACTCCTGTCTGTTCCATTTCCCCTCTCCTGTGGGCAGCCACTCAAATCAGTGTTTCCCTCTTCAGCAACCGTGTAAAACAGGAACCCACTGCTAATCCCTGTGGTTAGATCAGCAGCACAAAACCAGCAGTGGTTACTAAATGCCTGTCCCAGCCTCTTTAGCAATTAAACCATTCTTCATTCTTAGTAGATGTTGTGAAGTCTGTGCGTCACTCAGAAAGCATCTTTCAATGGCCTGTCATAACTGGAAGTTTCAGACTTAGTGCTTTATTTGTTAATCGTAACAGAAGCAGAGTAAAAACCTGAATCCTGGTTCCACTGAAGTCAGTGGAACTTCAGCAATGGGGGATCCCTGTCCCTGAGCGCATCCCCAGGGCTAGAGCTGGTCACAGCCATCACTGCCAGGTGGCTTCAAAACACCACAGCCTGTACCAGTGCAAAGGGGCAGGTGAAGTCCCTTTAACTCAACTTGTGCATGGTATTTTAACCACCTCTTTCTCTTGCTACAAGTAAACTACTCAGATCATAGAGCAAACTTCTATTTGAAGTTAAGCAGGTGAAAGCTGGCTTACTATTACACTTGAAAAGGAAAACTGTATTTAAGGCTATGCAATGAAATTCAAGGAATTTTGTTACAGAATTAATGCATCATATGGATATTGGAAATATTCCTTCTCTGAGACCTTTCTGACTCATTTCACAGAGAAATCCTTAGAAACTATAAAATGCTACTAATATTTAAGAATACAGAGATGTTCAAGTCAGAGGTAGTAGAAACTTCTGTTATAATTAAAATTCCAAAGCTGTTTTCATTCTCAACTTATTGCCATATGCTCATAACCTTCTGTAACTTTCTGTACTGGCTGTTCAAACAGGACAATTTTGCCCAAGTCTTTCAGAAACTTCTCAGCTATCTTTGAGTTGTGGGACAATTATAATTTTTTTCTCATACCAGTTCTATCCAAGGTTTACAATTTAATTTAAAACTTGGCCTCAACTCAAGTAACATTGAGGATTCCTGCCTTTCATTATTGTAAAACAAATCTGTTTTAAAAAATGCAGTGATACAATCAGAGCACGATTAGATTTCCATAAGAATATACAGAAGTAGGGAACTACATGTGCCACTGGTATCTATTTTAACACACGATACTGCCATAGTGAGGAAAGCATTAACAAAAGAGCACAACTTAGCAGCCGGATAAAAAGTTTTAGTTGTGGTGATTCATGCTGCCTGCAGCAGTATGCTGAAGATAATAAAAAAACCCCCAAAACCAAAAAACAAACCAAACAAAAAACAACCCCAAAACCCAAAACATTTAAGTGTGAGAAATATGTATATTCTAGAAACAGGTCACAAACAAAGCAAGAGATCACAGACAAAGCAGGCACGTTGTATGATGACAGAGTTATAATTTAGAAGTGATTCTGTGGGACTCAACAAAAAACATGCAATTGAGGCACGGCACATGTCCTGATGATCCAGCATCCAGAGAGGCAAGTGCTGTAGTTACAGGAAGGTTAAGGGTTCCAAGAATGTATAAGCTTTCTTTTAAAAGACACTTACCTGTGCACTGAACTTAGAACATCTTAAATGATTCTGTATGTCTGAAGTAGGTCATGCTTTCTCCACAGAGGAGAAATTATAGGTCCCTGGGCCCACCATGCATGCCAGGTCCTTTAGATAGGGGCCCTCAAGGAATTACAACAGCTAGCGACAAATCTCGCTGCCTCCTGCTTCCCAGTTTAATTGAGCAAGTTGCCATTTACAGCTACATTGACTTAGGGCAACCTTCAGTACCTGCCTATAGCAAGCCAAACCCATTCCCCTTTATGTGTAGCAACCTAGCTTTTCTAAGGGGTTTTGTTTAATTTTACAGCCTTTTCCTGCAGTATTCCATGTAGAAAAGACAAGTAATGTAAAAAAAAACCAAAATACACTTATACATACATGCAGATAGACTACACACACAAGTATATGTCATTATTTCTAATTGTGCTGTTAGAAATCTCTGGAATGCTATGTTGAAGCAAAAATAGAAGAAGAATAAAAACAATGTTTAAGACCTTGAAAATAAATCATTCTGAAAACCTCCTCAGTCCCAGACAGAGCAGTTTCTCATAATTCCCCAAATATCTATTGAAATGAGTTGCACTAAGAGGTTCCAGAGACATCAATATATTTAAGAATTTCATAGGTGTCTTTTAGTTCTCTTTGATCATAAATTGTCAGAATGGTTTCTACTCTCTCTAGTTCCCTTGTCCCCGATTCTTCTGCTGTGACATTTCTGGATGACTTCCAGTTCCGACTGTTGTAAAGTTCTTGTTTTTGCAGAATCACCTAGTGTTGAAATTTGCAATTCCAAACACTATCTTTTTTGGTCTGTTTATCAGCGAACACTCTTTGCTCAAGCAATCTTTGCCCTTCACAATTGCAATTGGTTTTGCCCTTACTCAAACTTCTATGAATTTACCGTAAGTAATATAACTTAAAACACAGGTGAATACTTTTCTCCATTTAAAAAAAGAAAAAGTCTTTGTGTAACCTTCAGTAATGGGAAGTAGCTGAACACATACATAATGACAAACAATTTGGGGGATTAACATTTCATCCATTCTACTTCTATATCACTGAGTTTAATTTTTACATTTTCTTTATATATTTAAACATTTTTTCATGTTAAAAGGCCTCTGTATAGTTGTAATTTTCCTTCAGTTTGCCTGTTTTTGGTTAGAGTTTCCTAATTTTCAGTGAACTGCTGAGCAAGCTGAAGATGTTAATTGGATATATCCCTTTATTTTTTCTTGTAAGGGCTTCTTATTAAGAACTGCTCATGTAGATGATACAGATGTTAATCAATTTGCATCTGTCCTTCTAAAAGATTCAGTTAGGTCCCTAATTAACTATCTGTAAACAAACCCTTGTTCAGTAACAGGGTTCGGCCATTTATTTTGAGCTAGCAGAAGCTAGTAAAGACCTTATGCTACCACTCTGCCCTGCTGTAGATATGAATTCTCACAATAAACAGTAAGTAATTGGAAATAGACAAGTCACAATCTAGATTGTGGATCACTGGATTTTCTCTAATTGAGTCATTGTTATTACGAGGAAGCATAAAAAACTGCAGGTGCCCATTGCTCCCATGAAGTGTCTGGTGCTTTAGCAGCACAGAGTTGTGTATTGCATAGCTGTAAGATGTGAGGACAATGAAGAACGTACATTCCTATGATGAAAATAATAGGGAGACAGTGCTTAAATACAAAATTACTCCCCCAGAAAAAAAATATTTTTTTCCCCCAAGGAGAAAGGCACATTACTCTGAGCATTTACAAAGCTTCTGGTCTTCCAGAACAACGCTCACTCACTAGAAAGTTCTTTCATGTTGTTCAGTAAGTGTATCAGTTATTTTCCTTTAATATTGTTTTCAAAGCTGCTGCCTACCTAATTCTATACTGCAGCATTTTCTGCCCTCAGAAGTGATCACAGGAGTTCTGAACAGCTTCAAACAGGGTAACTAACCACCCTTAACAAATCTTGTCTCTCACCACCTCCTGGAGAACATGCTCATTTGAGCATACCTATATATATATATGTATATCCTATTCCCAGTATGCTGTTCCAGACCACATATGCTCACAAAGACTTGATGCACAGCCTCTAGCTCTTTTCTTATGGGTTGCTCACAGCCATGACAAAGAGACAGACACTAAGTTATTGTCCATACTTAAAAGCAATTTCTGGCACAAAAGGAAACTATTTTCTCTGTTCTTACAAGGAGATAGCTCACTAATGTGTGTCAGTAGGCATTGTTCATTTTTACCGCACAGAAGCAGATCAAGGATGCCACTCAATCACACAGAAGGGATTACAGCTACTCTGAGGCACTTCCAGTTCTACTATCATATCTATTTCTCATCCTTCCCTACTCTGTTCAGTACCTTACTATAACTGGAAAGTTACAGGTATTACACTCCTGTTAATCCACACTAAAGAAGATTTTGTATGATGACATGCATACTGGACCATCTGTACAAAATATGTTCATGGAAGTAGCTACTTTTACATAGTATGTCATGTGAGGAGAAAATGACAGAATCCACATAACTTGGCATAAATGACTTTAGAGGCAGATACATTTGATTTAGTGATAGTATTTTATGTTTTACATCAGTATTTCAGAAAGGGTTCATTGTGACTTATGTTCAAAGCACTTTATTTTGTCTTTAATTATCCAATTGTTAGAACTGTTTTCTGGACAACACTTGTATGTAATTAGATCCTACTATATAGTCTTTAGAAGCAGAACAGGATCATTAGGAGTTGGAAAGAAAATGAAGAAATAAAATGAACCTGTTAATCAACAAAATTGAAGATGAAAAAAAAAAAATTCAAAAAAATCTATGAATGGGGAAAGCAAAGCCAGAAATTAGAGATCTAACCTGAGGACATTCATCTTTTTTTCTGTAGTTCTGCTATTCTCTGACTCAAATGATGTCAGTTTTGTTATAGAACACCTATTTCATATTGATTGCAACAGATTGTATAACATGAGACATCTCTTCATAATTTTTCTAGATTCTTCTGAAAGTAAGCTCAATAAAACATCTAAAAACTTGTTGCAAGGGTTCTTAAGTATGGCACCTACTGCTGCCTCTACCATGTACATGCAAATGATTAAAGTTCTCTTGTATCCCATTACCATACCTGTTGTATCAAATGTAATCCATTGCACACCTCTATTCACCTGTTGTATACTGAAATGAAAAAAAAAACCAAAACACTCTTTTGAGACCTAGTCTGACTCTAAATTCATCTAAGTACATTTATAGCTGTTCCTAACTCAAAATACCACTTTTCTGTTAAGATCCGGAATTCATCTAAGAGCTCATGATATATAAGCTTGAAATTTCATTTAGCACCAGTGAGCACTTTTGGACCTGTTATATTGTGATTCTAGGAGCTGGAAATCAAAGAGTTGTATGACCTAAATTGAGACATTCACAGCCTTCCACTGAGATACACAGCATCTGCTTCAGGACTTCAAATTTAGACTGATACAAATGAAGGTATTAGCTTTATGATCTAAGAATATGAGAATTAAACCCATAGCACAGTTTTTAATTTCTATTTTTGTCTGTTGTGAAACATGTGGCATATGCATAATGTATGGCAATGAGTTCTACAGAGCTTTTATTGATGGTTGTTTTGTGTGTTCTATATAACTCATACATTGCTCATTTATGAGTAATGCAGTCCTCCCAAACTCTTGCTCACACACATATAAAAGATGAAAACATTCAATGAATATCACTTTAGTAAGGCTGCATTATTCTTGAATGTCAGAGCTTATGCAAGTCATGCTGATGAAGGCATAACACTTACTGACATCACACCATTACGCACTCCATATACATTATACATTTTAGAAGAAGTAATTTAGAGAATAGATGTGAATTTTTTTCTCTCATAGTAGCTTTTTGTACACTTTGGATCTAAAGCCAGTGCTTTAGCTTCCATCAATTCAAATGTATAACGCTGAAAATTAGAAAACTGGACTGTAAACCTTTTTTAATTTATAATTTAATCTACCAGGGACCATTTTTACTGGCTGATTTGAATTTGATAAATAAAAGGGCATATATTTTATAAATATATTTCATATATTTCTAGTTATTATTTTTGATGGTACCAATGTTTTACAGCTTCCAGCATGTACAGGCATTTGATGTCTTCACCGTCAACATCTCCACAATATGTAATGATTAGGGGCAGATTTTTATATGCTCAGTTTTTTGAAATTGCAATAAATAAGGCTAAAAGAGTAT
>JANIJG010005068.1:0-34363 GCA_024611175.1 Megaceryle torquata | reverse complement strand
AAATAAGGCTAAAAGATTATCTTTTTTTTTTTTAATTTTTTATTTTTTTTTAATAGCTGGATACTACAACTTCTTTAAAAATTCCAAATATCCCACATGTCAAGATGTATCACGCTATCCCCAAAGGCCTCATATATTCTTTTCTTTACAGAATTTGACCTATAGGAATACAACTACTTATTCAACAGTTAAGTATTTGCTGTGCAAGATTCAGTAATAAAACAAAGGTTATTATTTTAGTAAAGAAGTGTTTTCAGTATATTAAATACCAAATGTAAAATCTTAAACATTTATTCATAAAGTCTCTAAACTATCTGTAGACTTTTCAGTTTCTTCATAGGATGTGGCTTGTAAATCTTTATGATATACATTTAAAATTATTCATGATCAATACTACAATCAAAGAGTTGGCAGATACCTCATTCTAAAAACTACAGCCATGCAATTCATATTCTGCCATAGTGGTCAGGTCAGAGTAAGAAAACAGAATGAACTGATGCAGCTAATTACAACCTAATTCCAGTTTCCCAAATTGAAACAAATGATTGAACTCTATCTGCCACATTGAACTTAACATCACTCAACCACTTGATGTTGTACCAGCATGATAACCTGTAAGCAAATGGACACTGATTATGAATAAGCCCATGGAGAAATGCTTTTCAGATTTAAGAACTGCCTCTTAACATCGTGTTGGGCAGCTCTTAAAAAAGATTTGATGGTATGAAAGCACATGAAGGTATTCTTTTAGAATGGTTTCATATTTTTTTGAAAACCATAGTTGGGTTTCATATTTCCAAGTGCTGAAAGTAATTTCTTTCCTTGCATGTAGATTTCCTGTCTCTAAACTCAAAATCATGATGATACCTATTGAAATACAAATCAGATAGGTTTTCTTTCAGCCAGCTAATTTGTATGTGGAAGAAGAAAATCACAAGTATGTAGTGTAGTTAGTAAAATAAAAATGACAACATTTTTCCTATTAAAAAATTAGTTTTACTTTGAGAATGGAGCGAGACAGAAGACAGGGGCAAGACCAAATAATTGCAGGAACACTTCTACCAAGAATGGAAGAAAGAAGAATGAAAATCTGGCTTTGTTTGTTTAAAAATAAGGAATTTCACCTGTGTTCCCCACAGCCTAGGTACATGCCATACCGCCACATGATGGTCAAACATTGACTGTTGATGACTTATTTAATTCCAAGTGGGATGAATCACCTGTAATATACTGATATATAGAATGTTAATCAAAGCACTTTCCTAGGGGATGCAAAACTACTGCAATAGGGATGAGATCTATGATGGTTCCCTTATGCTTTAGTCTTCATCAGAATTTAGAACTGTAATTTAAGAAATAAAATTGCCTTGCATGTGTTTCTGTGCTGATTTACCTTGGAGGGTCGATCACTCACTGAGCTGCTTCATCTGAGTCAGAAATCATTCTGATCACTTAAGCTGTCTCCACACAGAGAAGAGGTCTTCATTTGGATTTAAGTGTTCACTTACTACCTATATTCTGCTGAAACCAGAGTCTGTGTAGGAGGGGGATCTCATTATCATCTAAACCCCACACAGGTCTTGATTTCTTAAAAATGTTAAAAATGCATAGATCACATGCCTTTGCATACTTTAAACTAAAGTACACACCCGTGTTGTATCAATCCTAGATCCCATTTCCCATAAACTGGGGCACTCAAACACTACTTTACCAATTGTCTGGAGACAGTTTTCCCACAAAGGTACACCAAGGTATGACACAGTCCTCCACTGGAAGAAGTAGTATGGCAAAAATTATTATTCCAGTGGCAGGACGCATGGAGAACACACTATAATCAAGACCACTTGCCAGTTTGGATTAGACAATAAGGAGGAGCTGGAATGGGACTCCCTGTCTTATCAGAGTTTTTAAACAGTAGGATACAAATTAGCCTCTCCTTGTTTATTTTGTATGTTTGGTTTTGGTTTGTTTTTGCTGGGCCTTTTTTGTGTGTTTTGGTTTTGTTTGTTGTTGTTTGTTTTGGATGGTTACATTGTTGTAATTATTTAATGGTCCACCTTCAACCTCTATTTTTTAAATGAAATAATGGTTTTTAAAGTCAACTTTTCTTGCCAGCTGTCATTGACAGTTTTTGTCTGCTCATTCATCCATAGGCACAAACAGGTGCGTATCGAACCTGCAAATAGCTAGCCAATGGTAAATTTGCCCCAAAAATTAGTTGGGGTGGTGGGAAGGGCTGCTCTACTCGTTCTGATTAAATGCAGAACACAGAAATCAAAGAATAGATGTAAAAGGATAGTTACCTCTTTGTTACTGAGCAAAATTAAATCTAAACCAACACCTTCATTATGCTGCCTCCATGACAGAACCGCATTTCATTCAAAGCCTATGTTCAGCATAGATTAAAGACAGTACTTTAATATAATTTACAAATATATGTTAGCTATTATAACATCATTTGTTTCAGTCACTCATTACTATTACTTAAATACAAAGTAATAGTTCAACAACTCCATTGACAGCATGATAAATTACAAGAAACAAAACGAATAGAAGGTACTATACTTGCCATCACACAACTAAGGAGACTGAAAATATAACAGAAATCTTTAATTAACTCAGGAAATTAAAAGGTGACTTTAATAAAGAAGCTCAATAACAAGACACCCTCAGATGAACTCACTAGCACATGTTACTCAAGAACAAGAAGTAATTTCAGGTACACAAATGACTAGATGCTTATACACAGTCTAAATTAAAGACAAATGTTCTAAATTGGTATCCACACAAATGATGAATTTATGATATCAAAGACCATAAACACAGGCACTGACCATAGGTGTATAATAAATAACAACTGGAAGCAGGGCTGATTCCTTAATGAGCACACGTTAAGCGACAGTGAAAACTACATTGAGACTCATTCTGCAGTTTATTCCATAGACAAGATACTACATGTTCAGTGCTAATAGTCCCCTGTTTGCATGCAGATAATAAAAACCCTTATGTAGGTGGAGTGGTTTTTTTCAGATGAGAAATGCACTAGCTTTCAATTAATTCTTGCAGCATAGGTATGGCTGTTATGTTCTTGTGTTTTATTTCTGATAGATGCCTAACCATAATGCATTTGATTTCAACAATTGTATTTACTGCATGTGTAATATAAACACAGGAAATAAGTAGTGTTTGTGGAAAACTCACTGTACACATTCAATAGGTGTTTTTGTAGAAATAAAGGTATTGTTCTTTCCTATTCAAATATACCTAAAAATACAAATATTGGCAATAAATACAGGTCCTGCAGTATAAAATTTGTGAAAATGGAAAATTTTACAGTCTTGGAGGTGTTCAGACACACAACATTCTACTGCAGCGGTATTCCTAATTGGTAACAATTAAAACCAAGATTTTTCAATTAAGGGTCCCTGTAATTAATCGAATTACTTAAGTACAAAACCTCCCTATAAATAAGTGATAATCTCCTGAAATTAGAGCATTTAAAACACATATCCAGAATGTAAGTATTCTGAATTAGATGGGCAAAACCTCAACTAAACTACTCATTAAATAACATTAAATATTAATATTGTTTGTCTTCATCCATGTGGAAAATGTTTGGAAAGATTCAGTCTCTCTAGTTTTAATGAAACCTTCAGGAAATAGCCACAGGCTTCAGCAGTTTACTTCCATGATCTATTTTCAGTTTCAAATAAAGGTAACTTTTTTTAAGTCTAGCCGAACCCTTATAAAATTGTTAATAACTGGAGTATTCCAGATGCTGCTTCCAGTGACAAAATGCAATTTCAATTGAAGCAATATAGATTACATTGAAAAAAGTGAATTATATTTGGAATATGTTTCAATATCTTACATAAATATGTTCTTGATAGTAATAAAACACCAACTGAATTTTAATATTACAATATGATTTTAATGAACATTTAGGAATGATCTCTTGTTTTTCCTAATCTCATTCCATATTCAGGTTAAAAATTCTTCTGCTTTTGTTCTTCCTACAAAAAGTGTTGTGTGAGGTACGGAATTAAACTTACTCAATTTATAAGACATGTTTGTTAACTCATTCAAATGAATTTGGCAATGTACAGGAGTACCACATTTATTCCCAGCAGCCGTGACTTGCCCCACCCCCACTCCCCCCTCCTCAGTTTATTCATTTCCTAAAGGAAATTGCAAGTTAATAGAAAAAAGCAGCACTGGAACTGCCTCACATCCTATAGTTATTAATTAAGTAAAGTCTGGTTCAGTAACTCTGGATACTAAAAATACAGAGTTAAACAAAGCCCAGTGCTTTTTGAAATGAAGCTTCAACTTCATCAGTCATTTTACAAAAATTATGCCTTCAGATCTGTATCTTTCCTTTCAGGAGTTTTTCACAAAAAATCCTCAAATCTTTTTTTTTTTTTTTTTCAAAAAACCTCAACCATTTCTTTGAAGGACTCACATAAAACTCAACACAGAAGCATGAAAACAAACTATGTTACTGTTGTATAGATGCTGTTAGCTATAAAATTCACCTTGGTTCCTATATGCTGATTCTCACCCTTCAATTAATAAAACAAGAAGGTACACTACCTTCTTCATTCATAATATATAGTAGTTATAAAGCTTAAAATGCACTTATGTGTGAAACTTAAATGTTCCTGATATCTGTCGATCTTACAGGAAAATTTATAGTTGCATTTGGTATTGAATGTCAAACTGAGTAGGTAGCTCACTGTGAAAAATGCACATAAATACAGATTAATAATTCTATTCCTTTATACTGAACCTTTTCTTGAAAGTGAGCAGGTTAAGTGATGTTTTTTGGTTTTTTGTTTTTTTTTTAAATTGAGGACAATAACAGGTTCAACAACTATGTCAAGTATCTTTTAAATTCTGAGTGGAATTAAATATATAAAAAACATTGCAAGTTTGATAAGTTGGAAACAACTGGTTCTATTAAGTGTGAGACAATGGATGAATTTAGTCTGTGAATGTGTGTGTTACGGAGAATAGTTTGAATTAAAACAATTTGTATCCTATGGAGGAATTGAGTCCTCTCTTCCCTCAGGCAACAGGACCCTCTAACTGAAAAGACAAGACAAAGAAAGAGAAATAACCCAGCAGCCTGGATTTTATGAGAGATTTAATGTAATTTCTTATTGTAGATGGACTGGCATTTACCTTTGTTTAAGTAGAAAATATTTAGCTTTTTTTCTCTCCTATCTACTTCTATACTCCAAACAAAATATTTGTGTCACATGACAGGTGTTTGCCACGTTTCCTCAAAGTTAAACAATAAGTGATGTTTGCTGTGACCTATCTTCAGAGGCTGAACTGTGCCCTCAGCATCACAGCTTACACATTGAGAATGGAAAAGGAGAGGCGCATATAGAGAAAGGAGAACATTCCTCATGGGAACAAAGAGGAACAAAATTACTGGCAAGTGAGCAGAAGGCAGATGCAAGGCAAACCCCCTGCGTTTACCCCTGAAGTCACAGAAGCTGCCTGGGCAGTGCTAGCACTTCTCCAGTTCAAAAAGAGCTGCCAGCTCATGCTCCTCACCTTCAGCTGGAGGGTTTTGGGGCTTTTTTTTACCAAGTAAGCAGAATCCTGTCTCCAACCCTGTCTTTAGCTATTAGCACCTCCATCTGCCAATTTCTGTAATACCAGAGTATCTGTGCTTTGGCAGGCTAACTCTTGCAGAAACAGTCTGTGCTTCTGCCAACCTAATAGGAAGCAACACACAAGGGACTGAACGAATGACACCAGATCATGGTTTATAGAAAGAAAAAACAGAACAAGGAATAAAAGGTAACTCGTAACAATAAAGCATAGAAGTCACACCATAGCCAGCATCAAGATTTCCTTAACTATTACCTTAAATGGAAAAAAACCCCACAACCCCAAACAACACAAAACCAAAACAACCACCCACAAAACAACAATAAAACAACCCAAAACCCCAACAACCTCCAAGCCATTAAATATAAAACTAAAGCAACAAAAAAGTACTGTATTATTACTTTTCTTGTAGAGGTTTAAAACCTATTCCATCAACTTGGCTACATCTAATTGGTGTGTGTTTATGAAAAGGGATGAGTAATGAATGACTGCTTTTCAGATTTGCTGTTGCTTTTCTTGTACTGGGCATTTTAGCCCCCCTTTTTTCTTACCCTCAAACAGATGCAAACAAAAACATTGTGTATCTTCCCATAATTTATATAGTCACCTATGGTAACAGTGCACAGCATTTATGAGGCCTTTTAGCTTGCTTTCTTTAATGGAAAAGCTATTATAATGAGCAGCAGATATACTGAATACCTCACATAGTATGGTAGTAAGGCCATTAACCCAAATAAATTTTCAGTATTTTCATTTCTTGCAGACACTTCTGCTCTACTGCACCTGAGTTCCAGTTCCCTTCTCCTTTACCAAACATATTCAGTCCCTACGGTCTTTAGAATACTTTTGAAAAATCTTTTTAATGACAGGGCTGAAATTGTAGTTTGAAGGCTAATGGATATGTCCCTGTCTGCAACATGTGCTGTGTCATCCCATGGGTGCTTGTGGTACTTTACTGTAAGAATTACTGTAAATTATTTCATGCAAAAGCCCATAGACTTCAAGTATCAGTTTTTGAGCACAGTATCCCCTTTAAAATTCTACATGCACTAACTGCTCAGCTCTTGGGCTAGGAATTCGTTTACCTTTTCACCTCTGCATCATAGCACTGCTAAGTTTCCCAGCACCATTATTCATGGAGTCATGAGAACTGGACCGTTGAAAAGATCTACCTTAAAAATAACCCAGGGAAATAAAGCAGGTTGAGGATTTTGTTAAAGTAGATAACTTCTCTGATTTATTTAAGCTGTTTTGAAGGACTTAAGTAAAAGTGTGCAGGTAAAACTTGTGATAGGGGCCTGATGCAGAAGAC
This sequence comes from Megaceryle torquata, assembly GCA_024611175.1. Classification (NCBI taxonomy): domain Eukaryota; kingdom Metazoa; phylum Chordata; class Aves; order Coraciiformes; family Cerylidae; genus Megaceryle; species Megaceryle torquata. The sequence goes on along the minus strand of JANIJG010005068.1, from coordinate 27,426 downwards.
CAAGAATATTCTAAGCCATTACTGCCACTAACCAGATGAGAACATCAACCTACTCATTACTTTGCTAGCATGCCTCTTTGTTCACAGGAGCCAATTTATCCCAAACTAACAATTTATGTTAGTTATACTAACCTAATTGGACTAATACTTTACAACCTGTATTTAACTTGAGGATTGCCATTTCTTTTTCCAGCCTGAAAGAGGTCTTGATTGACTGAAAGCTGGCCCCATCTTTATTTCAGAAATATATTAATTAGTTTAATAAAATACATGGATTCTCTGAGAAATCTTTATTTTCCTACAGAGTATGTGATTAACAGGCAGGCAAGTTAAGTTTTAGGTAAGTAGGACATATTTCTCCAACCTCTTAATCATCTTGTCTCAAGATTTAGCTGGAAAACTAGGTCTGTTTCAGGAAAAATGACCACTATTCCCCCCCTCAGAGAGAGGGGTTCCCTTATATCGTCTTTTTATCTTCCTTCATCTAAAAAAAGCCCTGAACTTTACCAATGAAGAAAACCAGAACTCAAAGGTAACTCCTCTCACTACTTGCTCACAGAAAGATATAAAGCACTGTATAAATTCACTAAATAGAATGCCCCAGAGCTCTGGGGCATTGCCTCACTTTTCTGCAATTAGAAACAGGTTTCTAGGTAGTGCTGTTTTGGCAGAAATTGCAAACTACAGACACATTTAAGCAGAGAAACAAATTAAGAACAGCCTCTCATAATAACCTTCAGTTTTGAGAGAAAGAACAACTCTTAAGGTTTTATTGGGATACTCTAGAACAGAAAATGTAGAAATGGAAAGATATCACTTCCCATGAGGTTCACTTTTTTTTTTTTTAATTCTTCAGAAAAAAAATGAAAAGTTCATTTCTCTTACTCCCCTTAATAGTTCAGGAATCTATGTACATCACTTGGAGAAGAAGAAATGCTTAATTCTTCCTTCTTTGATGTGATAAACCCATTTTAAGTAATTTTTCTCCCAGACAGTATTTTTCTTATCATTTTGAAAGAGGGGGAGAAAATTAAAGGAAATCCAACATCTAGACCACATAAATAAACAAATTCATCACAGTGATGTTCATGTTCTTAGACCCTTCTATTTATACTGTCTCTACACCTATAGCTATGTCTGTATTTAATGATACGGAGTGTATTTCGACCTGCACCTTCTAGCTCATGAAAAAAAGCATAAAATAGTTAGTCATGATCAAGATTCTGTGTTAGTAAAATTTCTGTGACACACCATTTCTCCAGTTCCCAGAGACTCTGACAACCAATATCTGCTGCATAATGCATCTATTTTTGGCAAGAGAACACAGTGACACAGTTTGGCAATGGACAAGTTGTAATCAAGAGTCAATAGAAAGAAATATACTTTCAATCTGTGCATAAATCAGTGTGTTGCTCTGCTTTACTAAAGCCAGACCTAGGAAAACAAGGGTATGAAGTCTATGTACAAGGGAAAGCCTGTATCTACTGGCAGGTAGAACTTACAGTGAAGGGACAGGTGCTCATCAAGGACATTCCAATACTACAACAACTGCAACAAAATTCTAGCTAATGAAGATATGCAGCAGAAATGAGGCAGTGCTCGGAAGGACTCAGATGGGACCTGGGTGAAATTCCTCTGTGAGAGCTATGCAATATGGCAGGAAAAAGTCTTGATAGGAGTTACACTGATGAAGACAAATTTTATCACAGTGATGGTTAATGAAGAAGCTTGGACACTAGGCTACGACATTTCTGAAAGAAGAAATGCAGTGAGTAGAAAAAGAATAAAAATGGCTGTAGTTGAGCAGTCTTTTCCCTACCATCAGAAAAAACAATTTTTTTTTTTTAAAGTCAGGCCTTTAACTTACTTATCACATCTACAATATGTCCTAACAGATTAATACACTTCCTCTCAGTAAGCATATTAGAGAAAAAGAAAAGGAATATGGAAGAATAAATTAATTCATATAGATACAAAATTTCCTGAAATATTTGCTGATGTACTTGTGTTACTGACTGCTGCAATGCTGACAGACTAATTAAAAGGAGAAAAAGAGAAGTTAGTACCAAAATGCTGCATTTCCTGCAAGGTCACTTCTAAAAATTACTACTAGAATCCAGGTCAGACTGCACTCCTTAATGCTCTTTTGGACAGTTTGTTCACGATTTCTTATTTAATGACAATACTCAGCCCAGTATTATTTAACTTTATCCTTCAGACAAAATGATGCAGCATCTAAAAATATTAACATAAATTTCACTATAAGAGGATTAAAACCAAAGTAGTTCTATCCAAATTAATTTAGGTAAGTACACTAGATAAATAAATCAGCACCCTTCAACTCTCAGAAAGCACTTCAAGCAATTTAAAGTCATTAAAAATACTTTTAGTTCCAACATTTTGGCTCTTGGAACAGTCTTAATGGTTATATGACAGTATGTTCTGCTACTGGCTGTATGGCTTTTATTACATGCCCTGATCTATTTGATGATCATAGCAGCTTTTTAGAGAACTACAAAGAAAAGCTGAAATAATGAATTTTTTTTTTTCAGACAAGTCTAATAAAAGTGTTAATCAAAAATACCATAAATGTCATAAGCTCTCATAAATCCTACATTTTATATATTCCTTTTTCTAAACCTTCAACCAATAGAAGAACAATCCTAAAAGGGGAGGGGGGGATGTTGGCGAGGAAGCGAGTGCAAGCCAAAGAAGAGAACAAAAGCACTCCACATGCATTTACAAAATCTCACGGATTTATTTATCTGATCTCATTTACTGATTTATAAACTAGTAGTATTCTCCTATGACTTAATTTCTGACAGCTTATAAACATCTCATATAGATTAATATGATAATGTTTGATTTCTGGTTAGATTATAAGGTATTCCCATATGACAAGATACAGTCAATTACTTCCCCTTATGCTACTATTATGAAATACTATTGGGTTTAATACACTTCTATCAGAATAAGAATCCCTCCCCAACCCATTTTCCAGTGACTTGCACATCACTGATCCTGAGACAACAAGTACGAGTTTCAAAGTAGAACTTGAAATGTATCTATCTGATTTATAATGATAATTTTCTTTTTGCTTTTGGTGACATTTATCAAGACTCGGTGTGATTTGACCCTCTTCTGATCCACTTTTAAACCCCTCCTTGAAAAGAAACCCACATTGGTGAGGAAAATGTAACTGCATATATCACTGTAGATTTGTTAGCAAGAAATCATTTTGCATTTTTATGAGGTTCCAAGAATATTATGTTGGAAGGTGAAATTATAGAGCTGTCAGTTACATCTGTTGGATCCTGTACTGATGTTAGTATGATGCTATGAAGTTTCAGGAATTCTTTGTGGGGTTTCTATAGAGTTATGCAGATGCTTTGTTCTGCGTATGGTGCAAATACCTGCTAATTTGCTTCATTTTCTAACTGAAAGCACTGAATTAAATTAAATTTTTCAAAAAATTAAACCATGTTAGATTCATAATGCACAGGGAAGAAGATGGAGCTTTGTAATAGAAATCAAAGTCTTACAGATCCCTGGATCACAATGGTGCAGTAGATAATTAATTTTAAGTCACAATATATATTTTGCGCTACCATCAACATACATCAATACTGCTAGCAATACCTAGGAAAAAAAAAAGTTGTCAATTGACTTGAGTGTGCATATTCTATTGATTCTCTTACAGTATATTCCTTATGCAAATACAGATTGTATATATCGAGAGACAGATAAATATCTGAAAACCTATAGATATTCCACAGAATTCTTGAGTAACCTCTATATCAAAAGAAGATTTTAGTTATTTACAATGAATGATTCCTGGTGACACAAGTGAAATCTATACCAAAAGTTCCATGTAGTACTTCTAGGAATACCAAGGTGACACTTCTGAGTGCACTGTTCTAATAAAAGAGCATCAGAAGATATAGACAGTCCCTCCATTTGAAAACTGTGATAATGAATGCTTCTCTGCAGTTGCTGAGTTTATAGAATAACCAACAGTAGAAACTGTTACCATATGCTTGATGTTTCATCAATCACCCAGCCCAAAGTAAACTTCACCAAAACCTAGAAAAATAAAATTAAGATTTTTCTTTCTTCTTCCCTTTCTCATCCATGCAGGTTTAATCTTTTAACAAGTTATTCTGACAAGGACAGCTTTTAGCTAGTCATTGAAAATACACATAACATCTATTGAACATCACTTTTTTTCACATTTTGTTGAAGCATCATTATGGAAGAATACTGAGAATTCAGGGAATACTGTCATTTGAATATTACATTACTTTCTTAAGTAGTAGAATTCTGTACTCATTACCTGAATAGTTACATCCATACTCTATTTAAAGATTTGATGGATTTAGAGCGACATGATCAATACATTAGGAAAAACACATAGAAGAAGGGCAATTTCAAACAAAACTTAGTGTCTGGATTCACTGCAATCTTAAGCATGATGTTTTTCCCTACATATGTCTAACTGCACGTTTTTCAGAAGAACTATGACTAACCAGAAAAGCAGCTTGGTTTCACAGATCAAAGCCTGGGCTTCTGTCAGTGGAGAGATGAAATGCTGTACTTTTGGTTGGCACAACTTACGTTAACAGGGACTTTTCAACTCAAGCTTCACCTCCTGCATATGCTATAATGGCAGTTCTAATGGGATCCAATTCTTTCAAGCTGAGATTTATTTCACTTTATTCCAGCTAACCTGATCACTATCTGGCCATAAACATCTGCTAACATGAGACATGAAAGAAAAAAACCAAAAGTTTCTATCATCATCTGCAGAAAGTGCCACAACACTGTCTAAAGATAGCGTGCTGTCAAAGATTTAAAATGACAGAGGAAGATGGTGAATCAGACTATCAGATTAAGAGAGTGTGACATAAGTTAGGAAGAGAAGATTAACGAACATTGCAGAGTTACTGAGTTCTGTTCAGGTTATCAGATAGAATCCAGCATTTAAGTTTGAATAATATAATACAAATAGATAATGGACAAGTTCACACGTACTGGTTGTGAGATTAGCCTGAAGGGCACAACACACACTTCAACCCACAAATCATTAGCAAAATGCAATATTGACCAAATTACTAGCTATCAAAACTCCATTTCCAGTAAAATTAATTAAGTTGGTTTGGGGTTTGGTTTTGGTTTTGTCTTTGTTAGCACTAAACTTGGAGGAGGAGCACACAATGAAATGTGTTGTATTATTACTTGCAATTTTGTATGAACATTTACAAAAGCATTGCAAGAAAGAACAAGATAAGCTTTTATACCAATTTCACTGATCTTAGAAGAAAAATAAAAAGGCAGCATTATTGTACTGTTGTTATTCGTTATTTTAAATCTTAGGAGGTGCAGGACAAGAATTAGAAGCAGCCTATCACAATCCCTTTGTAACTTTAAATATGAACAGAGCAATTTTGTACGTAGAAGAAATGTGTGACTCTTATAAAGAAAAAAGTGAGGGAACATAGGAATCAAAGGAAACAATTTGGTTTTTCCTTAAAATGATACAGTATTTTGCTCTGATGTCAGTTTATTTTCTTTTAGGAGATCTTTACCTGAGGCAGAGGGAGAGATTCCACACTGCTGAGTTCAATATCACCTGACTGTATCAATCTTGGGAAACTTTGCTGAAAACAATTTCTACTTTGCCACTTAATTATTCTGTGACCCTTGTCAAGTAACTTCACCTCTGCATGTTTCTATCTCCATTTCCCACTACTCCTCAAGTATAAAGCAAACATTTTAGGGTAAAGAATCTTCTTACCTCATGCTTGCATTGTGTGTAGCCCAGTGAGAACTGTCATTTCACTTGGGAACACAATGTGTACAACACAAATAAAGCATAACGGGAGGTCATAGTCACCAAGATATGAAGGAGGAACAAGACAAAAAAGTAATAAATTAATCTGATTTTAAAAGTCAAATGACAAAATTTTTGATAGTGCTGTGAGTAGTGCCGAATAAATGCACTTTGCTGAAAACCTTACTTATTACATGATTACTCCTATAAGCAGACATGTACTCCTTAATGAATGTGTCCTTCCAAGAGAACAGAGGATAACTTGACTTTTTGTAATTCTAGGGACATTAGCCTCACAAATATCTGTCCCAGATGGAAGTCTGGTGGCAGATGTCTCCTTGTATGCAGAGATTATTGATCTCTGAAATCTGAGCTCCATATTAAAGACTCTGAGGAGAAATCTATCTCTCTCTCTCTCTCTTTTTTTTTTTTTAAGTGAGAAAATAAACTCTCGGAAAAACACCCCAAAACTTAAATTTACTGTGGCTCTAATGCTCATTAGAATTTACTCCCACTAGCTTTGATGATAAAAAGCTTCACTCACATTCTACAGAGAGATCAGACTAACAAGTGCAATTTTGTATCTGAAAATTCAGGAAAGGTTTACTTAAAGTTTTTATTTTCATAAACCCGGATTAGCAGCAAGATCTGGAGTGATAGCATTCCATCCTGGACTTCTTGCAATTTAGAAAATGTAAGATGTCTACTGTTCCAACCGGCAACATTTCTAACTTATCACTCCTTATCTTACTCATCCTGTCTTTAAATCTGGCAGAGATCAGGCTGCTGTGAAGGGGCTGCCATGAGATCATGCAAAATGCACTAGTGAAGCTTAATGTGTGCAAAGACAGAGGTACAGGAAATAACTAATTTCTCATTTTCTGCCTCTTCCTCTCTTTCCTGTCAAAATTCTAATTATATGAAAAAAATTGCATTTTACTGACATTGTGTCAAGTAATCATAACTGTTACCCCATATAAGGGTTTGACTCTGGCTCCCAAATAATAATGTTAACGAGATAACGCAGAGCAGAGGGAGTGTGGGCTGCCAAGCCTGTGCAGCAAGCTACAGCAAAGTATCTAATGCGAGTGATTTCCTCCTGGACAAAGCTGCATTTGATTTGAAGATTTCTTAGCCAGCTTCATTTTTGGTCTACATCACCCAACATGCTGCGTACGTCATCAGCATTTCACACAATCTTGCTTGGTGACTACGAAAGACTTTCTTTGAAATGTTATTACAAGAAGTAATCCTATTTGCACCTACAACTGTAAAATTTTAGCTCATGACAGAAATATATAGGGAGAGACAAACAGACAAAATACTATACTGAAGACTAGGGAGGCCAGCACCAAACTGAATGTGATCTCTGAAAGTAATTTCACACTGTGGAGGGAAAAAAACCCAAAAAACAAAGTCATGGTAGAAATTAGACCCATAATGACAGGCCACTTCATATGCTCTTTCAGTACTGACTTGGTCCAGACTCCATATTTTCAACCATAATTTTCAACCTACATCATTCATGTCTCAAACAGCAGCAGCACTTATTTGTTTTGGGAAGTTATTCTACCATATTGTATCATCATATCCAACGTGCACTTTTCCTCTTCAAAAAAAGTGTGACTTGCTCTTTGAATATCTTTGGATTTAACTGCAGCATCATCCTTTGTTCTTTCACTGAGGAAAAGAACTAAAGTAGATTTTATTGGACAAAATTCAGATTACATCAGACTACAGTTTCTAACCCCTCTCTCCAAAAAATAATAATAAAAAAATCACTGTATTGTCTCCCATTCTACTTTAAACATATCCACACTAAATGCCTTCAAGTTAACTAGTTTAAGGAAAAAAAGGATTTGTGGTAATTGCACACTCAGCTGGGCTCTTTGTAATTCTGTCTCTAATGGCACTTGGAGGTCCCTTGACTCCTAGAATTCTCTACAGGCAACAAGGACGGGATTAAGGGACACAGTCCTGTTGGCAAAAATGCAAAACTGAACAGAATCAGCTACTTGGCACCATTTTCATTGCTTTATATGTGCAGGGTCAAAAGAACAAACTACAAGTTGCATACTGTTTGCATTCCTTAATGAACTGCTGGAGGCAACTGGGACATTGTAATGATGAAGACAACCTAAACAGAACATAATTAAATAACTTTTCTGCTTGTAATTTTAATACTGTAGTTAACCCCAGAGACACAGAAAATGGACCTGTTCAGAAAATGCTTTTACAATGACCTTTTCATCCTCAAAAGTGCATACCGTATCTCACGCAATTTGTGTAAGCATCTGTGTTTTCTCTTCTGGTTTACAATTAGTTTGTTTTCTTTTCAGGTGGGTTTATAAATTAACAGGTCTTATGATGTTCTTTATCCTCTTCTTCCTCTTGCTCTCTGCTCCATTTCAACACTCAGTAATCACAAGGATTCTGCAACCGTATTCCCCAGGAATTCTATCAAACTTTTAATCACATAGGCAGGAGCTGCACCCCCGCAGTTTGGGTTAAATTCAGCATTAAAAGCAGAATCATATTTCTTCCTTATACATGAATAATAAACCAAATAATTATATGATTAACATCTCAGTGCTTTCACTTCTACTATGGCTGAATTTTCCCAGAGTTTAAATAAAAAGCCAACAATCACTTTGGAGTTAAAGTGAATTACAGCTGGGTCCTTCAACTAAAAAAAGCAAATAAAAACCCCCCACCGTAAACAGTCACCACCTCCCACCCCCAAAAAACCACACAACAAAACAAGGATTTGTGTTTGACTGAGCTAAACAAAACAAATTCCATCCCTTTTTCATATAATTTAAACTCTTCAAGTCTTGTGTTTCTCTTTTGAATAGTGTTCTCTGAAAGTAACATTGATTTCCCAACACAAGTCTTAACAACTTTTTTTTTTTTTTTTTAATTCAGTATTGCCAAATTATAATGTTCTGTTCCAGAATTTCCATGAAAAACTGCTCTGGAAAAAATACTTATGTTTCACTCTCTCCCTGGAAATGAAACAAGATGCTGCCTACAAGTGGCCACTTAGAGAAAGACCTCAGTCTTCTACAGTTCTCAGCGAAGCTCCTCAAAGCACAGGAAACAACCAGCTAAGGGCAACAGAATTAAAATCGAAGCTGATAGACTTTCTAAAGGAGGACATAAGCTTTTCAGACAGGCAAGAGTTTTATATTTTAGCCTTTCCAGATATATTTCTGATTCTTCTGTTTAGGACTGATGTTAAGTGCTGAATATATGAAGCATTCCTTATTTGCCTATCAGGAACTTGATGATAGAAAGGATTAAAATACAGGATTGGGTAAGACAACTGCTGAAAAAGGGCATGTCACTTTGCCAATATTCTGTAAGGCACTAAGAAAACAAATATTTTACATCTAATTTTTGTTGTGCAGTAAGAATGTAATGCACAAAATATTAAACCATTTTCCTTTGATTGGAGTTATTAACAATAAATAAGTATCAAGTTTTATTTTTAGCAAAGATGACCTCAGAGAACCTTTTTTTTTTTTTTTTCCTGAAGCTCTACAGACAATTGAACCCTTTTAGTAGTAATGCTGGGTGCTCAGAGAGGAACTCTCAAGTACTATTATCTCTGGTACCATCAAACAAACTATAATTTGTGCTGTGTACAGTGGTTTTGAAATGTGTCATGGAGATGGAGTGATTCATACATTTTATTTTTCTTGACAATAGATGTTAATATTTTCTGGTATTTAGAGTGTCAGCTTTTGGACAACTTACATTGCATTTTGGGTTTCAGTTTGATTTTTTTTGTGTTACCTGAAAATTAAATTGTACGACTTGGTACAAAATATAGCCTATCACTTGACTACCACTTCTAGCCCCTCTTCTTGTCAATACTTTCACAAAATAAATACATTGTGAAGAGGCAATGAAACCTTGAGGGAGGAAAGAAGGGGAGGAGGTGAATGAGGAAAAAAGGGGGGGAAAAATTAAGATCTTGAAAACATTTGGATATCAATGTAAACAATGAATTTGAAGTTGGTTTTCTTGAGTAAAAAAAAGTCTACTAATTTATAATAATTAAAAACACTTCAGATCTTGTTTTCAGAAATATTTATATCTATGAAAATCTTGCTATGCAAGTACTAGACATAAGACAAGTCAGAAAATAACAAAAGCTCTTCCTCTAACATCCCTCTGCAGAATATTCAAAAGTAATGCTGAAATTGCCAGGGCAATACCCGAAAATTGCTCTGTGTAGCTTTCATTAAAAGATCAGATAGAATTTCTGTGGACACACTGATTTCCCCACATTTGCACATTAACTTCAGGGTACCTTTTAAGACCCCATGAAAAGCTCCCAGATAAAACTGACTGTATTTAAAATAATAAAACAATAATTAAATACTCAATATTCAAGTCTTAGTTATTTCCTTCTAAAGATCATATTTTCCACTTCTTGTTTGGAAGCAGCTGTATGGAATAACTCAGGCATTAGGCTCTGAAGCATATGGCTTATTTTGAAGAATTGCTGAAGAGCAACAGAATACAAAAGTTCATAAAAAGGAGGAATTATCAATACGCAACATTTCTGATAACGAGGAGATGCCGTGGCTTGTAACAAAGCTCAGCATAGAAGAATTACAGACTCATTTCACAACTGTAACAGAGTTTCATACAACCCAAGGAATTCAATTTCAAAGCTGCTTCTGACATGCTACATGCATGTTGGACAACAGACAACGGCAGAACTGCCATGTTTGGTACTGGTGTCAAGACCATTTTACAGTTCAGCTTTCCCTACAGAAAGTATCTAGGAGCAAATCACCTCTTTCAGGCTCTCAAAAAACTTACTGTGATGAAGGAAAATAATTTCTCAAGTCCCAAAGGAAAATTATCCTCTGCATTCTTTTCACTTTCTCATTCTCTCTCCTTTCTCTCACATCGTGCAGCAATAGCAGTTATTGAAAGCATAATGACTCCACCCATAGTGGACATTTATCAGTAAAAGTTAATAATGTGACCGCATTTACAGTAACAGACTTTCACAATAAAGTAATACACAACACAGTTAAAAAGAAAGCTCCATCTTTTGTAGGAAGGGAGATGTAGTAGGAGAAAAGAACTACTACTGCAATGAAAATTATCACCTGGTAATTTCTCCAATATCTCCTAACAGCTGAGGCAGTAAAAGTGAAGCTAAAGAGATGAGGCATAAATAATAGCACTGCTTGGAAGACCAACCCACAGATAATTCATTAAACAAAGCCAAAATCATAAGATAAGGCTAAAGGAAAGGCCTATAGTATACTAAGATTAATAATTCTTACTCTGTAGGGGACTCTGAAGCCTGGATTGCCCAGAAAGACAAATGTGGGTTGAGCATTGCAGAACTTTTTTGCAGTTCCAGTTGTCTGTGCAAAAGTCAGATATGAAAAAATAAAAAAAGCAAGATTAGTAAGAACTGAGACATCAGTGACTATCACATCACTTTAGGAACAAAAAGGAATTACTACCCAGAGGAGAAAAAGCCTCTAGATTATTTCTGAAAGAGTGGGAAACAACTAGAAAGAGGTTCAGCAGAAGGGAAGCTAAGGGTTTGCACCACGCTCCATGCATGTATGCTACACTGTCTTACAATCTCATTTGCCTATCATTGAATAAAACAAAACAACAAAAAAACCCACACAACACCCCAAATAGTCTGACTCTTACCAGCAGTTTGGTTTAGTGTCCTCACTTCTGGTTTACCTGGAGGTTCTCTGCTACTGCTGTGCTTCTGACCACTGGCAAGTGCAGTAGCCCAGAATCAAATACAGGAATACATCATACTTGTACAATATATATATTGACGTGATAGCTGTAGCCCTCTCCTGACACTTAGGGTTAAATCCTTCAGACTGAAAAGGATATAGAACCCAAGTCATCCTGTGTAAATGTTTTAGCCATTAAAAAAGAAAATCCACAGTAACATCAGCCCTGTGAATTTATAACTCTGACCCATGAAGCTAAAAGCTGCTGCAATTTTAGCAGTCTCCTGCTGACACAAAAACACCTGCCTGCCTCGAGAGGCATTTCTGAGATCACAGACACTAAGTTACCTATAACAAAGTTAACTATATCTCTCATCATACATGCTCTCTGACACCATCAGCATGAAGCGTAGTTTCTTTAGGCTCCATTTTAATAATTTCTCCAAGTGTCACTTCTGTAGCAAACTACTACAATTTGTGGTATTAAGGTACCCATACCTGACTCATTTCCCCCCCCCCCCAAAAAACTCTCTCTTTCAATAAGTCTTGCGTCATGCTCAGCTGCTTTCTCTTGAGGCAGCTCTTCTTCTGGAAAGATATGTAGTTTTGATCAAAGACTTCCACTAATGGAAAATCTATTATATTCCCTGAATGATGCATTCCAATAATAAAATACTTTGGCTTCTTAAAATGGGCATCATCTTTCCTGATCAAATTCTCTGACTTTCAGCCTCAGCATCTTGTTACGTTTTGTCTTCATGATAAATGAATCCCCAATACCATGCATCCACTCTGTGTGGAGTAGATATGTCACCTCTTACGCTTTTCTTTGCCAAAGAAAAGCCAACAGAAGGAAACAGAACTGAAAAGAAAGCCTCCATATGAATTTGTTTAAGGTTGGAACAATGTTTTTAAACAAAAAATGAGTTTAGGTTTCATTTTAAATACAAACCAGAATTTTTTTACTCCCAATCAAAGAGTCAAGCACAGAGCTTCAGAACTAAATTAAGATAAAAGGGAGAACCATTCCCGAGAGCTGCCCTTCCTGCCCCCTACAAAAAAAAAAAAAAAAAGAGAGAGAGAGAATTGGAACCAGTAGAAGTTGTTTCCCATGTCCTTCTGCTTTAAGAAAGGCCTGTCAGAGGCGATTGAAGAACTTCTAAGCAGGTGTACAAAGAGCAAATACAAGGAGAAATCCTCATAGACAGCTTTCAAACTAAGAATTATCCCTCTAAAGTTCCTTCACAGTTGTATCATTATTTTAATTAGTTAGATTATTAGTAAATAAGCATGGTGAATTTCTATCCAAGTTAGAGGAAGCCACACTAGTGACCAAGGAGACGAATACACACGTTTGAGAGACAATCAGCATTTCCCAGCACAGTGGTACTACTGATGCTTAATACTAGGTGAAAACATTGGGTAAGGGGAATTCCTGGAGAACAAGAAAAATCAAACATCTTATGGTTTAATCCATCCTGAATCTGTTACTCATCTCTTAGGAGCAGCAACAGATCTCTAACAAAGCATGACTCTAGCACCACAAGAACAAATTGATAAACAGGACTGAAAGTCATATATTCATGCAAAAAAAGTTTGCTGGTTTATGTATTTCACAAAGTTTCTAGAAAAAAACAAAACAAACAAACATGAAAAACCAAGTGGCTCTGTAATAGCAGCAGCTATTTCCCTGCTGACCCAGAAATAGATGTAGCCCCAATCTTAGGGAGGGCTGCACAACCACACAAAAATATTATCTGACATGGAAAAAATATGTAATATCAGAAATCCCTGGAGTCATTCATGGTCAGGCTCGATGGGCCTCTGAGCAACCTGCCCTAGGTAGAGATGTCCCTACTTGTGTAGGGAGGTTGGACCTGATGACCTCTACATGTCCCTTCCAGCCTAAAACTTTCCATGATTCTATGAAGTTCTCATCAATTTTAATGGTAGACAAAGGAGAACAAAAAATTAAGTCACGTAAGTATTCCAAGTTAACCCATGACTGACTTGACCTGGTTTTAGACATGATCCCTGTAAAAGCACATTGCTTTGGTCAAGGCAGACACATCTTTTGGGTTTTTTTGTCTCCTATTAGAGAAACAATCTGGACCTCTTTGCCATACACACTTCTCAATAGCAAAGCATTTGTAAAGGTTTCTTTTATTAGGGCAGTAACAAAACAGCGTCAGTACATTAATAATCAATAGTAAACAATGGAGTTTAACTGTCCAGCATCTAGATATCTGAAGGTCTAGTCAGCTTTCTTTACTTTTACACACATTCCAATAGTCTCAATGCATATTTACTAGTTGGTAGCAGGTTATATCAACATCTTGCACACACTAACACATACATATGTATCTCAGTATGAATTATTACTCAGTCCAACACAGAGATCCTGCAGTAATTGACACTTCCAATAGCCATGCACAATTGTTTGATCAGTTAAGGCCAGATAAGGGGGAGGGAGAGGAAAAGACACAGGCAGTTGTAAGGACAAAAGAAAAGAACGTGAAATCACTGATGGAAGATAATGTCTTCCATTTCTTCAGGTCAAAAGCTAAGGGTTGTTAAAAGACAGTGTCCATATTATCATTTAGAAAAGTCTACTTCTTGGCTAAAAACAGCTTCTAGAACTGTGTTTGTAAAGCAAGGTGGAATAGTAACAACAAACAGCTGTTGAATAAAATCTTTAAGTTGCAGAGGGCATTTAGGAGAATTACACTAAGTCATCCTCATCTGATAAGGCTAGGCTCACCTAAGCTACCCTGGTAGAGGATGCACATTTTGATTAAATAGATACTTTCTGCTCAAGTCTGTCTAGTGATTACATAGGCTAGCGGCCGCATTTTAGAACACAGATAATATAAATGTCTGAATTCTGGCAGGCCTACTAAGCAAGCCTAGCTGGCACAAAAAGAACTATGATGTGGGAATTGGTATTGACAACAGAAGAATTACAGAATTCTATCCAGGACAGTGAAAATCACTAAGTTGATTCCAGAAGAGACAAAGGCAAAATAAGGCCTTTAACTTTGGTACAGCATTCCGCTGTATGTAGTCATTTTTTGACACGCTAGCAGAATGACGTAGGTAATTAACATGTTCGGTAATGCGTCTGCACACAGACACACTTCAAAGGTCGAATTTAGCAAACACTGCTACATGAAATCTACAGTTCAAATCCTAAGATACTCAGCAATCAGTCTAGCAGAGCTGCATTTTGTTAGAAAGTGAAAATAAGGACACTTCAAGAAGTGAAATTGAATGCACAATCAAGTTTCAAGTATATTGAATATTTAGTAAGGAAACTTACAAAGATACCCGATGTCTTCCTATTGACTTATCATTGTTCAATATGCTAGAGTAAAAAATCCATCCAAATGTCCAGGTCACCCATAGCTGACCATATGATGAATGTCAGCTCATTGACTTGGTTAGTCAACTCTTGCCATTTTAAACTCTGGCAAGTCATTAACCAGGAAGAAAACCAAAGATTACTTAACTACCTGTTTAGCTACAGGTACAAGCATATTATAATCTGATCAACCAAACATAGTAAGTATTTTCTGCATTTACCGTTTTAGCTACACATGATATACATAAATCCCAGAGGTGCTAATTTCATTACAGAAGCTATGCAATTAAAATTTTCTAATATAATTTGCAAAATAGAAAACAGAAAAAATAGAAGTGTCTGAGATGCTTTTAGGGAGCTGTAGGAGACTGTAAGGGGTACAAGCATATGACATTCCACAGTAATGAGGCAGGCTGGCTGCGTGCCACTGTCAGCCACTGTAACTGCACCCTGCAAAAATTCATCTGCAAATAATTCTTTCCTTTATGTTTTTCATATCTTTGCAATTCTTGAGGCAAAAGGCAAAGACAAAGTCTTTCAGCTGCAGTTCTTTCATCCAAGAACATTCTTCATCCAAGGCCAAAGGTTCACCATATCCTAAAAGGCCTTTGGATCTGCATGTTCAGTCATCTTCATCCAAATGTATTTCTTTGGGAGCATTATTCAGTCCTTGTGGTCGATCCTAAAAGAACACCAATAAAAACTATCTTCATTCCTTCAAATACAATCTTCAATGGTTTTATCTCTAGGACCACTGTATGAAAGTATTGTGCCAAAGGTGCAAAATGGTAAATGATTCAGCAATAGGTCAATTAAAACCACAGCATATTGAAACTCTTCTCCTATAGTTTTTGGTGTTTATTTTTTGGTCAGTTTTCCAAGATTAAATAGACTTTCTGGAAAACTACACATATGAACACAATAATTTTTCCCTTGTGCTGATAGCAGTTTAAAAAAACTACCTATTAGCTTTCCCTGGACAATATATCTAAAGCACTAAGAGCTGCAATAGAAGACCCTACCTGCACGCTACAGTACCACAATGTGTTTTGCGTATGAGCAAGCTAATCTAGTGGGAGGTGCCCCTGCCCATGGCAGAGGGCATTGAAACCAGATGATCTTTAAGGTCCCTTCCAACCCAAACCATTCTGTGATTTACGTTGATTTAATGGTGCATGAAAATGCTATGAGAAGTAAAAAGCCCTGCAATTGCAACTTTTGATTCATTAAAACACAGTGTTGGCTAATCTTGGTTTTAAAACCAATCCCACTCTCCAACCTGCCCATCAGTATTCCAGATCATCTAGCTTGCTTAATTTTGGCTTTCTTGTTTGTTTTGTTATTTATTTGGGGTTTTTTTGGTGTAGTTTGTTTGTTTGGTTTGGTTTTTAATTTATTTATTAGTTGTGGGTTTGTTTATTTTTAAAGAATCCTTTTACAATCCTTTCTTTGGATTTGGAGGTTTACTTGTTTATTTTCCTTGCTGCTTATTCAGTTCTTCCTTTCTTCCATCTGTCCAAATATCGGGGCTTTTTTTCCTCTTTTCATTTTCGGTATCCTCTCCCGGCTGCCCTTCTCCTCAGATCCAAAAGCCCCTTTATGATTTTTGTCTTTGGTTTTCTTCCTCTGCATAATTAAAAGCTCTGTTTTGGTCTCTACACCCTCTCTCCTGGTTCTGTTTCCTGCCTCTTTTCAACCTACTGCCCTAGTCACCTGCAGTTCTTCTTTGCATTTATTATTTTGCAGTCTTCACTTCTCTTTGCATCTCTCTTTCACCTAATCTCCAGCCATTTCCTATCTTTTTGATTACGTTTTCACACACCACCAAATTTCTGCTATTGCACCATCCTGCCAAACAACAGGCAACTTTTTCTACGGTAAGGGACCAATCCTGCCTCTCTCTAATAGTGTAACAAGACTAAGTTGAAGTAGAGTTGATCTTCAGCATAATTTTAAGCCACACAAAACTTCTGTGCAATCACTGCTTGACAGTTCTTATTATTACATTTTTAATTATTCTGCAGCTTCTGAAGGAAATCTGTAAAAAACCTCTCTCAAAAGAAAGTTAAGTTCTGATGGTTACAAGAATAGCATGAAACATGTTCCTGTCTTAACTTAGTAAATCACAGGTGAGAAAAGGTATCATTCAAGCCTAATGCTTTAAAGCCTTATTATTTTTAAGTTGTGTAACTACCAGCATTCTGACTCACATGAACAGAGATACCCGATCTATGTAGAAAAGCAGACCATGTAACAACAGCTGAAGCCCATACCTGATTTTGAACTGTTCTGATATTAGAGGAAGGGGGAATTATTATTAGGGCAGGAGGAAAGCTAATCTCAAGCAGTCACCACATGAATGCCATTTCACACATGAATGCCATTTCACTCATTACACTAAAGTAAAAAGAGGCAGCAGTGTTGTCTCAGTAACTTCTATCCGAGTTTGAACGTAAATAACCAGAAGTGATAAATCTTTGGTACTTTGCAGATTTCAAGTTAGTAGCAAATTGAGGGAAAAACCTCAGTTTTCCTCAACAGTTCAAGAGATAGTTTCTATCAAAAGTAATTTCTGGATTTCAAATTAGAAGCCATTTCCCCTGTAATGGGAAATGGACAGGTCAGATAAAGGATACTAATGAGGATTACTTTTTCCTTGGATGGAATGCAATCAATACTTCTCCTTAATTATCTCAAAGCATATGATGAGGAAGGAAAAGGAAGGGGTTTTGGCTGGGGTTTTTTCTAGGTTTAGTTTTGTGGGTTGTATTTTATTTTTTTTAAACTCCATTCATCCTCCACAAAATCTTTAGTTACTGTGTTCTATATTTTCTAGAATTAATATAGTTAAATTGCCCTCAGGATTCTTCTCTTATGGACCTCTCTAATTTTTCAATTTAAGAGTAGAAAGGATTTAAATTTTGACATTCATCTTCTAACATAAATTATATCCTACTATGACTAGGCTATCTTAACTGGGTTAATTACTTAGAGAAATATTTCTCTATCAATTCTGTGCTGAGGTGAATTTAAAGACTGAAGAATTCAGAAATCAAATGCTTTATAACATCAAGTTTTTGAACGATGTTAACAAGGCATATTAGCTCAAACAGAAGCTTCCTATTGACTCTCTATTTTGCCTTTAAGGCCTGACTAAAGCAGATCTGAGACTTTAAATCTGATAAAACTCAGATGGGATTTGGTTTGTAAAAAAACAACAACTCCAGGCTTCAAAGTTTATTAATTCTTTAGTGTCCTCAGTTCTTTATCTTTTTACATATTAACCAGATTTCCGTGCACCAGAGTCAATAAACGACTTTTGGGTGAAATGGGATAGTGATATAAGGTACCACATATAATCTTGTAAAAACAAACATCAAGAACTTGTTTTAACATCAATACAAATGTAAAAGGGGAAATTAAGGCAGATTGTGTCATGAGCAGCCTCGAGAATGACCGAAAGCAAGTGAGAGAGTGTCCTCTTAGGTCAACTTTTCCTAAGAAATTTCAGGCCTATTACATATTGGACCTAGTATATCATACAATTAAGGATTATTTTCTGGATGCTCAGGCTTTCCCACATTTATTCATAAACAGATTTAAGATACTGCTTTCTGTCCTAGCACCTGACAGTAAGCAGTCCTTAGCTTTCTCCTGGTGACTCCTTCTGAAAACTTACGTACAAAGAAGAAATAAAAAAATACCAACAGCAAGCTTGGTGCTGGTTCAGTGTTCTCCCTGAGGTGGTGAAATACCATGAAATGCTTGGAAGGACTCACAACTTTTTTCAGTTCAGTTCTCAGCACCAAAGCTAGCTGTGGGTCAAAGTCAATGCTAAGACAAATCTAAGCATCACAGCTGTTGAAATACTTAAGCCATACTAGATTTGTAAAGTGATGTCATAGCATAGCAGTTATTACTTGCCTGCCACAGGATCTGCTGATAGCAGTTAAAGCTCTTATTCATGAAGTGGCCCAAATAATTGAAACAATCCGTTTGCTTTCTGTACTCCTTTTCTGCCTATACTGTGATTACTTAATGCTTTGTAATGTTTGCCAATGATGTCATACTTAATCAAGCAAATGGTGGCCTGTTAGATCTCCCGAGAACTGCACTACACTTGTGTGATGGAGTATAGGTAACTAAAATAATCCACCTGTTGCAAGCTTTCCCTTTGCCAAACCTGATGGGACATGATATTTGGCAGTGACTGTCATAACTGATCAAGCAATTGCCAGACTTGTTCATATTTCCTGAAAGCTGCTGCTGTTTTTCATCATGAATTCCAGATAATTGAAATAATTGACCTGCTCTAGGGCTCTGTTTTGACTCTGCATTTTCTGCAATGGGACATTTGCCTATTGTCATATTTGTTTAAGAGCTGCAGGAGGAAGAGGCTTGGATTACATTTTCACAAGATGTCATAGCACCACAGAAGAAGGTGACATTATTTGCACAGTTAATATTACTGTCAGACACTACTCTGCTCCCTGTACTTCATACCTTGATTCTCAAGCACATGTGCTATCCTATATGCATCCGAGTGTTAGGAAGGAACAGGAAGAGGAGATGAGGGAAAGCACGTAAACCAAAAGTTGCAGCCTGCCTGAAAAGGGGAATCCTATTACTGCTCCCATATGAAGAATGGCAACAAACACTCCAGTGACCTGTTGGTTAAGCTTCCTTTTCTTCCTTTTTTTTCTACCCCCTGTAGTTAAGGAGTCTACAAATGTTTTACAGAGGACTGGGTAACCTGACTTAGGTTTTTCACCACTTCTTACATAAAGGACAAACTTGTCTGTTGATTGACAAAAAGATTTTTAGAATAGTCCAATTAAATGTAGTAGCCATAAAAAGCTTTTCTGTGGTCATCTGCTAAGAGTTATAGAGCTTGTAGTCAGTTTATATTGATTAGTTTTATGGGAGAACAATAACAATACCACATTTACTCACCAGATTACATCCCACTCCTGAATCTACTGTACTCATCTCAAGGATGCCTGTTTGTTGTGTTCGTTACACTGCTTGGCAACTGACGAGGTCACAGACTGACTGACAGTGACTGTTGAAGTCTAGTGTATCTGCAGTAATCTCACAAGTGTCAGTCAGAGATTTCCAGCACTTTCATTAAGATCTAACATTTCTGCAGCTGTACTTTAACAAATTCAATATTTTGCCCTGCACAAAGTACAGCATATGGAATTATTTTTAAAAGACTTCTTATAACACAACATCCTCATCTATAATGTCCAACTTTCCAAAGCTTTTCATTATCTGTAGTTTTTTCTTTTCAGCTCTATCATCACACACACAACACTGAAATGACTAAAGAGAAATGCTGGTTTCCAAGGAAGAAAAATGGCAAGCCGTATCATTCCTAGCAGTACATCTGTATATCAACAACATTAGAGTTACAATTAGCTACCCACTTAAATATCTTTTTTTTTTTTTAATTTCGATGAAAATGAAACCAACTCACAGAGTCAAGATGATCTGTTAAGAATGAGTTTACAAGTAAACTGTGTGATAAAAGGAATACATTTTCCTCATCTTACATCAAGCTTTTTGGAAAAGAAAGTTCTAAGTGTCTCTTGATTAGACAGGTTTGACATGTATTAGATAAAGTCAAGTCTTGACATCCAGAAGAGATTTGTTTACATCAAAAATGAGAGTCAGTACTTGAATACAGGGACACGTTTTCATTGGAGGTCTTTTCTCATGCTCCTGACCTTCAGTGGTCCCTTCTAACCTTCAGGTTCTAGAACAGCATCCTAGCACGTGCAGCCCAAGCACTATAGCACTACTTGCATACTTTTAATTAAGATATTTCTCAATGGCAGAAAAGAAGGAACTAACCTATTGATAAAGTTTTAATTTCAACTTTGTAAAGTTTACCTGAGGAAAAAAGATGACAACAAGGACAGTGTTGTATGTGTGCACACAAATGTGGGGGTGGGGAAAATCAACCTAATGAACTATCTAAATAGCTTTCTTTTATTTAAACATACATAGGTGATGACTGAACATAGAGAATTCAAAAAGGGTGACTTTACAGATAATTGGCCCTGACTAACAAAAGAAAACAACATTTCAGCTTTTTGTCAGCAGTAGGATGTAATTATGCATCATTAATTATACTGGCATGTCAAAGAAAGGTCAGACAACACAATATAAAGGAAGAAGAAAGTAGTTCTATACCCTGACAATGCTATTGTTTGAAAATGTTAGTGCTTATATAGCACTCTTGGGGTGGGAGGAATCATTCTTCATTTATGTCAGGTGAAAATCTGGGGTCAGATTTCAATCTGACTTAAAACTAAGTATGTGAAATAAAACAAGGTGATGGGAATAAAGGTGTTGCAGACTGTAATCTAACTGCCTACCCACAGACAGGTCTACTCATGAATGGGTATACAGCACCAGGCAGCAACACTTTCTCTTAGCAGGGGGTCAGTAACATTTGGCAAGAGGTAATATAATTCAAAGCAGATGACCTAAATTTCCTTATCTCTGTGCATGCTGTTAAAATAATCTACTGCTCTCAGTATTATTTTCATTCGATGCCTTCTCCCAGTCACCAGCCTGATCGCTCCTAGTGCCAGCTTTTCTAGGTGTCCCATTTGCCATTTGTGATGTTGTGCCTCAGTGTAAATAAAGCAAGGCAAATAAAGCAGTTTTATTTGCATGTTCTTAGTTGACCTGCCATTACAAAAGAATAAAATTTCAGCTTCATTAGCAGTGAATAATTTTGTTGGGTTTGTTTCAGTTGGTTGGGATTTTTAAGACTCCCCCCTCCGCCCCCATCCATCAAATGGCCTCCCCTTCATTGTTTCCCCTCATTGCATTATTTGAACAGACTATTTCACCAGTGAATGACAAACATGAACAAGGTTTGTGGTTTTATAAGTGTATTTCAAATACTCTAGTAAATAAGAGACAACTTACATGAGGTCATCTCTGCCTGCAATATATACTGCTTTTCCTGATTCCTTCAATTTTTCCTTAATTGATTAGGAATGCATAGACAACCTTGAAAGCCAAAAGCTTCTGAAGCAAAAAGCACTCAGTGTTCTAAAGTTTATCACTAATGGAGTGAAGCATGTGTCTTTGCCAGGATGAAAGAGGCTTGCAAAGATATTCCAATACTGCTGCTTCCTTTCCCAAAGAAGTGAGACTTGGCAACAGGTACAGATAGGGGAAGTTGTACCAAAGAACATCTCAGGGATTCACCTTCTCATTGTCCTGGAATTGTGTTCCGTGATCTACTGGACAGGGAATATAATTATTTAAGTTCACAACATTTGATTCCTGAAATTCAGGCTAGAAAGTTTGGGGTCCTGTAGCAGCAGAGTGTCTAAGAAACCACAACAAAACAAACAACAACAACAAAAAGCCACACAACCGATTTACTCCCATCTCCTCATACTCAAATATATTCTTCTTCCCTAGGAAAAAGAACACAGGACTCAGTTAAATATTAAAGTGATTAAAATGTTGACAAAGAACAGAAATCAACTTGGGGGGGGGGGAGAAAAAATTATTTTTCTTCCCAGTTCAGTAGAGAAATCTCATTTCCAGCAGTTGCATTTCACACACAAAGCTTCCTTGAGATACTCAGGTCAAAGCTTGAAACTGTCTCCTTTCCTCGTGTTACTTTCCCTTTTCACATCATCACAGAGAAATTGCTAATGGTCACACTGAACACTTAGATTTATCAACAGGGCATATCAAACTTTCACAGATCGTTAGGGGTTGGAAGAGACCTTGAAATAGCTTTACAGAAAGTTATGCAGGACACATATTTCAATACAGCACTAGATTACCACAGTTGGTAACTTAAAGGCACACATTTAATTGCATGAAAAATTTGGAGAAATGGTGAGGGAAGTTGTATAATGAGATTACCTTTGTTCAAATTTACTAGGATAAGCATTGATAAAAACATGAAAGAAATTTTAAAAGTGAAATTAAGACAGACTACAGAAACTCCCAATTCCTGGATTTTAACAGTTTTTTAAAACTAGGTTAATCTTTCTTTCACTTTGCATTTCTTTTTAACAATGAACTTGTGTGGGATTTTTTAAAAACCTGTGGCTTTGTCTAACTGCACAGCTATTCTAATGGCTAATGTATCTTCCTTCTCAAGTCTATAACAAGCTGCTAGAGAACAACTTAGATACCATTCACTGTAACCCACCACAGCAAATGCTACTCTTAGGTAATGGTTATCTTGAGTAGCTATAGCATCATTAACTTGTCTCAAATGCCCCATTTTTTTTTTAAGATTGTTCTTCTTTGGAACAATTTTGCAAGAGCACAGAAGAGCTAAAAAAGGGCTGAGTGTTTTAGATTAGGCTATTATAGTAAAATTGAGCATCCCAATCAAGTTCTCCAGTATCTAAACTGATTTATTACATCCTAGCTCTTCTATGTTAAAAGAGGTCTGACAAAGTATGAATCAGAATTTTTGTGGTAGTGTTTCATGTTAGGCCTTCTCCATCCCCACAGGTCAGATTTCAATTTAGATTACACTATTTACTAGCAAAATAAAAAATCCTCTACCTCATTATTATAGGAGATGTGTCCAACATCTCTCATGCTCAGTCTATAGACAGTAATTAATGTACAGTGGAAGTGACTTTGAGAGAACCCTTGATTGCTTCTGAGGTAATCTAGCAATAAAGAAAAAGATGTTCAGGGATTCTAAGACAGCACACCTATGATGCCACTTCTTGCTCAGATACACAGCCAGAGCCCCATTCTTCCCTCCAGCTTCTACTCTTGCCAGTTCTACAAGAAGAAAGTAGTCATTTGAATGACTTCAGTTTACCTTGCATGCTCACTTTAATGTTTGAGGAAAAAGACTCCAAAATAGTTGAATCAAAAAATCTTAATTTCTTTACAATGCAATAATTGCACTTCCTTGATAATGTATTAATAGAAGACTACTTCATCCTTATCCTAAGAAAGCTCGTGGTAAACAAGATCCAAGACACAGAATGTCTTGCAGGTTTATTTTACCAAGCTATGCTAGAAAGAGGAAAACAAAAGCTTTTCAAAGGACAAATAAATTACAATCTAAATGTATATTTCAAAACATTTCTCCTTGTATATGACTTGGCAACCAAGTTTACCAGTATTACCAGATTACTTTACAATCTGTATATTCCACATCCACTGTTACCACTCTATTCAACTAGAGGTTATCAGGGCCATTCTCTTAATTTGTAAAAGGAATGCCGTGCTTACACGGGCAAAGTAGGGCTCTGGGCCAGGACTCATGTTTATTGAGGCAAGGATTCATTTAATGGAATTTAAGGTTTTAATATTACGAATTTAACTTTATGTCAACACAAATCAAAATACATAATAGAGGTTCTGTTACTGCAGCCAGAGATAGGCAAGCAGACCCTTGCTCTGCAGGGAAAGCCCTTTTGACTTAAAGGGCACTGCAAACTGATGAATCTTTGCATTTCGCTGCACAGTCACTGTAGTCAGTGGAGTTCACATACTTAGACCATCTACGCAGTATGACCTAGCAGTAGGATGGAGATACCTCTCTGCAATTTTTTAAGAAAGCTTTATTTAAATGTGAAGGAGATGCAAATATTAATTATATTGCTTTGAAATAAGACGATTCGATGGTGCTTTTCATGATAATGTTGTTGATGACTACTACCTCAATTTTTTTCAAAAGTGGCCAGGTCTTTCCATATATGCCCAAGTAGCTTTCAAGAGGGAACACAAGACTAAATATTCTTTTTTAAACACTGAATAGTGGTAAAGTATAACAGAATGAGAATTTGTTGTGGGTTTTGCAAATTAGGATACATAATTTTCATTTTTGCTAGTAAATCCAAAAACATTAACATTTATTTAATTAGTCTAAGCTTGGCAATTCAGCCAATGAAAACTAAAGCGTATAAGTTGTATTAATCAAAAACAATGTTAATAGGCAATTTTCTGAATGATGGAGCAACAAAAACAAACGTGAGTAACACTATAATTAATTAATTGATTAGCTAGTTCCCATTGAGAAATTATATTCAATAGGAGTCTGTCAATACAAATTGCTATCAATTGCCACTTTATGAAGTGCCAAGAATAACGGGTTCAGGTGCATATTAGAACTAGTTGTCACAAATGCCAATTTACAGCAGAAAAAATGGATTGTTTATCACCTAATTTAATTTCAGACAGCTAACTTACTTGTAATAACTCACTTTAGCATTGAATTTTCAAGAACTTGAGAGTTATTAAAAGGAGCAGCTTGTTGTAATAAATTTGCAAATTTAAATTCTTCTGTAAATAAAACAGTCTAACTTAATTTTGCCATTGATTACTTAGAAAATATTTAGCAATTGTATTTAACATCCAGACACCCCCATTCCTCCCACTGGCAGCATCTTTCATCACAAATGCTCCCCTACTGCTGCAGTATTAGACTTGACTCTCCGCTTTTGTTATTTGTGTTCTTTTATTACATTGAGAAAGATGCAGTGTTCAATTCTGTCTGACTCAGCCAAAATAGTTTGTGGGGTCTTCTTGGTCACGCTTGCCAGCAAATATACCACACATGAAGGCATTTACTGTACCTTATTTCAGCTCATCTGGGCAGAGAATAGAATTCAGCTCACAGGTTCATAAGCAGAGTGAAAGGATGCAAAGTTCCTCTGGTTTTGGGGCAAGGGAGGAGTTTAGTTCATGCCATATTTTCTCCATCCTATTTCTGAAGTCTTTTAGATTATTCAGTGGCAATTGTGAACAAGGAAAGTTTTAAGGGAAAAAACCAACCAAACAAAAAATATCTACTTGGAGGCTTTGAAAAATGATACAAACCATTAATTTCCTAATGGCTCCTGGAAAGCTGTCAGCTAGAAACAATAACACTCATGAAAATACCTCCCCCTTCCAGATTTCAAATATTCACTGAACTTCAGTTAGCACTGCCAAAGTACAAATATGCAGCTACATTAAAACAATAATTAAGATGGCATAATTATTTAAGATTTTATTATCTGGAGAAAGGTTTACATCTGGTATTCATGCCAATCTATGTCTACAGTTGTAATATACATTCTTGTAACAGTTTTCTGGAAATCGATACACTATCAGCCTTTTTCTTTACTTTGCAAACAAGGCACTGAAACCAATCCCATTCTAGAATGTTTGCAATAGGTACCCGACAAAGTTCATCAGCTTGTAATCACATCTGTCAAACTCCAATGAGCATAAAGGTTACTGGCGTTTCACTGACTTACTGCAACTGCATCACTCCAGTATGCAGTACCTTCATTAGTGGTTGCAGATCACTTTATATTAAAAAAACCCTATAGTATTAATACTCTCCTGTAATCTGTGACTCAAGAAAGATCAACTGTTGTTGCAAATAAGAAGCAATAAACTAAAAGGTTTCAGAAGCCTTTTTAACTTTCCTTAATAACATGAATTGATTTAATAAAGAAAAAAGTTCAGCAGCAAAGTCTTTGAAATACCACCTCAAAAATAGGAAGTAAGAATCTGACCTAGCTTTTCTTTTACAGCATGAAAGGCTCTGTGTTTTGGCACATGACTTTTTCCTTATGGGAGTTCCCATGGATCATTTCTGTTAGCAGAAAAGAATCCATTGACTAAGCCTATCCTAGGGCTAACAGACTGAGCTTCCCCGGGGAAAACTGCTGCCATCGGAGCACAGATATTGACCAACCTAGTTAAAAATAAGACACAACCATCACTACACTATCTTTACTTTTTATTAGATTCCATACAAAACTTCTACATAACCAAGGAATTATTTCAGGTTTAGCTGCAAGTCAGACTAATAGCAGAACATTTTACTTAGACTCAAAAATTCCTGTTTTCTGAAGTCTGGTATTTCCCTCCCCGAGAACATTTAACCGGACTTTTTGAGATCTAGTCAGTTTTACTGT
The DNA here is from genome assembly GCA_024611175.1 of Megaceryle torquata. Lineage (NCBI taxonomy): Eukaryota > Metazoa > Chordata > Aves > Coraciiformes > Cerylidae > Megaceryle > Megaceryle torquata. Next base: position 570 of record JANIJG010005068.1, on the reverse strand, counting down.
TCTAGGAACAGGTTAGGATGACCAGCTTTAGGAAGTAACTCTGTTCTTTCCATGATCATTGTGGAACACCTTAAACTGCTGTCAGCACACAGCTGAGCAATGACAGAAGCCCATTTCAGAATAGATACAGCTTAACACTTTAACATTGCAGATACACAACTGAAACTTCTAAAAATTCAGGTCAAAAATTCTGTCAAATAAAGAGTTATTTAGGCCACGTTCAAAGAGCCTTTGGTAATAACAGAAATAACCCTTTGCCTGGAGGATTACTTTTGAACCAGACTGTTTTACTGTTTTATTGTATTGATCCACACAGTTATACTGACACAAATGAAGAGGCAATCAGAGATGGGAACATCATCTAGCTTCATTACCAAAGCTAACATCTCACCTACCTATGCTGTCAGGAATCAAATGGTTATTCCCAACCCTGTCAGCAAGCGTTTGATACTTGAAATGGCAGGTAGGAATATAGTATTTGGGGGTTTTTTTTGGTGGTTTTTTTTTTGTGTGTGGGTGGTTTTTTTGTTGGGTTGCCTTTTTTTTTTTTTCCTTTTAAGGGGGGAGAAG